>JASAMX010004879.1:0-14339 GCA_030248175.1 Microlaimidae sp. YZB2_3 | reverse complement strand
ATCGCTCATCGAGGAAATTGCCCAACATTTCATTATAATTATCATATGAATACTCTCTTATAAAATCAGTTAAATCTTATCTACAATAATTATCATTGAATAATAAATCGCTAAAAATAAAAATAAAAATTTTATGGCTTGTTTCTTAACGCCAAAAAAACAAAAGAGCGCCTGATTTTTGTTGAATAATAGATTAGCCTCTAAAAATGCTCTAAATAATAGAGCAGGAAAAGGTCCGATTTTTCCTTGGGCGTAACATGTTTAGACAGAAAAGATGTGGACTAGTCTGAGGTGGGCCTCATGTCCACTATAGAAAATTTAGTAATCGTCAAACGCCCCACTTAAAAATAAAAATTTCTACCATATAAATTATTTGTTTATACATTTTGCCCAAATTATATAGTAATGTTGCATTTTTTCGTTTGAAAATGTCAATTGAAAAAAAATACCACAGCAAAAATTAACAAGCGCTTATCGGCCACTTTTTCAATTTGAAATTATATTTGTATGTGTAAGAAACAACTATAAATTTGAAAAAAGTGGCGATTTCGCGCTTGTCAAAGATTGGTGTGAGTATAATTTTTTCAATTGACATTTTATCAAACTAAAAAAAAATGCAACAGTGCTTTGTGATTAGATCAATGTATAAACAAATCTTTATCATATGGTAGAAATTTTTATTTAGTGAGCAGCTGCCCAAACCAAATGCAAATTTTCTATAGTCCACATAATGTCCATCTCAGACTAGTCCACATCTTTTTTGTCTAAACATACGCCCGGAGTAAAATCGCCCCTTTTTCCTGCTCTATTCTTAGAGCATTTTTCAAGGCTAGTCTACCACTTTTTTTTGAATTAAATTAAAAAATAGCCTAATAAACTTTAGTTTTAGCTGCGCAATGACATATGTTTATAATCATTCTGTTGCCGAGATATACTTTTTTAAATAAAAAACAATAAGAAGAAGATGATGAATTTAAATTATAAAACTTACCCACGTTGTTTAATTATAGTTAGTGCGGAGCAGAAACGCTCCAGACAAAGTTTACCTACGTTCTCTAAATATAGTTGGCACGATGCCGTGCGCCAATGATTGCAATTATAATTCTAAAGCAAAAATAATAATAAAAAAAGATGTTGAACATGAATTACAAAATTTACTCACGTTCTCTAAGTATATTTGGCGCGGTGGGTTAAATTGCAGTGTGACACCCCCTACGATTTATGATTATATACTGGCGCGTGGCGCTCCCGCGCCACCGACGCTTAATATTTTTTTTTAATAAATAAAACTTTGAATTAATTTTATCAATAGTAATGCAATAATTAAAAAAGTACTCTGTTGTTTAGTTATGTACCAAGAACAATACCCAAGGATAAATTTGTAACCTTTAAAAATTTTTGTTGTTTTCCGCCCGATTTCCGCGCGGTTGAAGCAGATGGCGCTGGGAACTTGTTCCGTTTCTGCCACCAATTAAAACCGGTCTGCTTTTTTGTGCGGTTTTTATGAGGGGATGTTGGTTGTCTGCTCTTTTACAATTCTTATTGTTCAAAATACTCACTTATGTTACTTTTAAAGCAAAAATATAGTATATTCAACTGCAGATAAGCATAGTTTTTTGGCAGCTAAGAGAGATGAAGGGGTTGAGGTGGTTGGTTACTCGGGGTATATTGCATCTTGAATTCTAAAAAGGAAGTATAAAAATATTACAATCTAAAAGAGGGCCCGGGTGTGACTGGTTTTAAAAACAAAATACTTTAGAGGTGTCAGATTTAAAATTCTGGAGGGGAGCCAGGGTAAGAAAATTTTCTGAGGAGAACTCTATTGTTATCTAAAAGGGGGGAAGGTCCAAAATTTTGAGGTTAAGGGGGGGGGTGGACCACCCTTACCTCTTCATTTCATTGATATAAGTTTTGTTAAATAATCGTGTTTTTGATTGGTGAACACTTTTTTTGTTGATTTTTTTGGTCATTTTTTGGCCAATCATTTTTTGTTGATTTTTCATTTTCCTGGAAAAAGCTAACGTTTTGCCGGGCCCATACTTTTTGCCGAGCTTTTGTTAGCTAATTTCAGTTTAGCCGCGCCTTAGCTTTAGTACTAAACCCAAAAAAACCTTTAGTACTAAAGCTCTTTAGCTTTAGCTTTAGTACTAATGACACCTGTAGCCCAGCCAGGCACATTTAAGCCAGCCGAAGCCATTTTGCCCTTAGACAAACGCGGTACCACTGATAGCAACCAAAATTCACTCATACAAATTTGAAAGATATTCATTTATCATATTTATCACATGCTTTTTTACAGTGTTATTGCAGGTACCTTATTGGATAACCGAAGCCATTGACAAGGGCCATTTAATTGCATATTGCCTTATGTAAGGATTGTAAAAACGGAAGGCTTGACTTGCCGCTTAAAATTGGACTTGGTCGGTGGCAATTATTTTAAGATCAATAAGTTTTGTACAAATAAGAATTTTTGTGTTTTTATAAAGCAGAACATATAATTCCTTAAGATTTATTATATGATGCTTACACGGCTTGGGTTTTTACATACAAATGTTTGCGTTATTTAATTGTTTGTTCGGAAATCTCTCAGGGTTATCAGATAATTACAAAAGCTGAGGGTGTGCTATTTAGATTACTGCAATTCTCTTGTTTTTCTTCTTATTATTTGTTTTGAAATTTTATGCTCATATGCGACTGGTGTAACTGCTGTCTTCAAAAGCTCAAGCATTTCAAGCACCTGTGGAAATAAAGCATGCCTTTAAGTGCATATCTAAAATTTAAGCCTGAACCTATTCCGTTTTACTTTTGTTTTTTACTCTTTGACATAATATGCAAAAGACAATAATTTACATAAGGTTGTAGTGCAACCATACACAGCTAACTTTTTCAAAGTTAAAGTACTCGTTCAAGGTGAAATTTGAAAATATTACTTGTTACTTTTGTGGAGCCTAAATACAAGTAGTTTTAGCCGTTATTTATATGTGGCTACTTCTATCATGGGTGGCGCGGGAGCGCGACGGGGCGATTTAGCCCCGTGGCGCCGCGCCAACCATAATTAGAGAACGTGGGTAAATTTTAAAATTCAGAACCTTCTTCTTCTTCTTCTTCTTATTATTATTATTATTATTATTCACTTTTTTTGAAGCACTTTTTTGATTTAGGTCCTTGTTATCGCTTTATTGATCAAAATAAAAAATTTGAAAAATAAACAATAAAAACCTCCCAACCGCACAATAACAGTCTTTTGGCAACAATAAGGATTGTACAGAGGAGACAACCAACATCCCCTCATAAAAACCGCACAAAAAAGCAGACCGGTTTTAATTGGTGGCAGAAACGGAACAAGTTCCCAGCGCCATCTGCTTCAACCGCGCGGAAATCGGGCGGAAAACAACAAAAATTTTTAAAGGTTACAAATTTATCCTTGGGTATTGTTCTTGGTACATAACTAAACAACAGAGTACTTTTTTAATTCTTGCATTACTGATGACAAAATTAATTCAAAGTTTTATTTATTAAAAAAAAATATTAAGCGTCAGTGGCGCGGGAGCGCCACGCGCCTGTATATAATCATCGGTGGTGAGGGGGTGCCACACTGCAATTTAACCCACCGCACCGCGCCAACTATACTTAGAGAACGTGAGTAAATTTTGTAATTCATTGTTCATCATCTTTTTTTATTATTATTTTTGCTTTAGAATTATAATTGCAATCATTGGCGCACGGCATCGCGCCAACTATATTTAGAGAACGTAGGTAAACTTTGTCTGGAGCGCCACTGCACCGCACTAACTATAATTAAACAACGTGGGTAAATTTTGTAATTTAAATTCTTCAATTTAAATTCTTCTTATTATTCTTTTTATTTAAAAAAGTATATATCGGCAACAGAATGATTATAAACATATGTATGTCATTGCGCAGCTAAAACTATAGTTTATTTTTTTAATTTAATTCAAAAAAAGTGGTAGACTAGCCTTGAAAAATGCTCTAAGAATAGAGCAGGTAAAAAGAAAAGGCGATTCTCCGGGCGTATGTTTAGACAAAAAAGATGTGGACTAGTCTGAGATGGACATTATGTGGACTATAGAAAATTTGCATTTGGTTTGGGCAGCTGCTCACTAAATAAAAATTTCTACCATATGATAAAGATTTGTTTATACATTGATCTAATCACAAAGCACTGTTGCATTTTTTTTTAGTTTGATAAAATGTCAATTGAAAAAATTATACTCACAGCAATCTTTGACAAGCGCGAAATCGCCACTTTTTCAAATTTATAGTTGTTTCTTACACATACAAATATAATTTTCAAATTGAAAAAGTGGCGATTTGGCGCTTGTCAAAGATTACTGTGAGCTATATTTTTCAATTGACATTTTATCAAACGAAAAAAAATGCAACAGTGCTGTGTGATTAGATCAATGTATAAACAAATCATTATCATATGGTAGAAATTTTTATTTAGTGAGCAGCTGCCCAAACCCGATGCAAATTTTCTATAGTCGACATAATACCCATCTCAGACTAGTCCACATCTTTTCTGTCTAAACATACGCCCAAGGAAAAATCGCCCCTTTTTCCTGCTCTATTCTTAGAGCATTTTTCAAGGCTAATCTATTATTAGACAAAAAATAGGCGCTCTTTATTTGGCGTTAAGAAACAGACCATAAAATTTTTATTTTTATTTTTAGCGATTTATTATTCAATGATAATTATTGTAGATAAGATTTAACTGATTTCTGAGGAGTATTCATGATAATTATAATGAAATGTTGGGCAATTTCCTCGTAAAAGATATTTATTTCTTGACGTTTCGAAACCACGACGGGTTTCTTCTTCAGAAAAACAGACAGGATTCTATAACAAAAATAGAAATAAATAAATAAGGTTATATAAAACATTTTAAAAAAACAAATTAATGTCACAAAAACTTATAATAATTCCAGTAAAAACAATAAAACATAGGTAATTTAGTCTAAAACGCGACCATAAAAACTAAATGATAATTATAACAATGGAAAGTTTTTGTTGAAACAATATAAAAACATATTTTGATCAAAAATAGGGAGAAGAAGAACAGGAAACAAAACATGAGACGTAAACAGTTAAAAAGATGGTAAAAAGGTGCGAAGGAAGTATGAGACTGGAAAGATAAGACCATAAAAACGCGGATAACCTGAGTTTATGTCGAATTGTTTACATATGGATAAAAGTTTTTTTACACCGTTTATAAGTTAGTAAATTTGGCTGGTAACCATTTTCGAGACGCTGATACTAATGCCGGATGAATTTCGCTTTTTGCAGTGTTCAAAGAATTTAAGGAAGAATTTACTGATATGTAAAGTGATTCTTGTTTCAAAAGTTCCTCATTAAATCTTCTTATTGTAATTTTTTTGCCTTTTTCTATTATTTTTGTATTTTCAAAATCGATGGTATGATTAGTTGTTTGAATGTGTTTGTAAATTGCGGAATTTGAATCTTTTTTATGTTCAGATAAACGTTTTTCTAAAAAGCGGACTGACTGTTCAATATAAAAGCTATTGCAATCATTGCATTTTACGTTATAAATAATGTTTTTAGAGTCTCGCTTTTTATTAAATGATAGTTTATTCCCCATGAAATGTTCGTGAATTGTATTTGATTTTCTGCTTACTACTTCTATGTCAAATTTGTTTAAAATTTTGCGAATTTTTGGGGTGACTTCAGGTATATATGGAAGAGTAATTCGATTTAGTGTTTGTTTTAATTTCGGGCCAATAGGAGGATAAAGAGCTTTGTAAATAAAGTTTTTTGAATATCCATTATTTTTAAAAATTGTTTCCAGAAATTTTAATTCTTGATTTGGGTTGTCTAGTAGTTTTCTCGCGCGATAAGCTAAGCAATTTATAGTCCCTGCTAATTGGTTTTGTGGTTGATTTGATGTGAAATGGATACAACGATTAGAGTTAGTAGGTTTTCTGTAAATGTCAAACTGTAGCTTACAACCTGTTGTTTCTAAATTTTCTTTTTTAATATAAATGTCCAAAAACGGTAATCAATTGAAGACTTATATCGAAAAGTGTCCTCTCAATTCATGTGGTTATTAGGGGAGAGGCACCGCGCATTGTTTCTTTTAGCGCCCAGTCGCCTCATCTAGCCAATTTCTCCGCCATAGCGACGCGCGTGGAAATATTTGCGCCTGCCTTCTCGCACCTTACTCTTTGCGGCGTTAATATGACTTCGCCTGTGAACGCATTATCCTGGGTGTCACAGCTGTTTAAACACCTTCCCTGCATAGTAACGCACACAGGCCCTCTTTTAAAAGAAAGAAAAACAGATTATTAATCTACTTTGGGTTCACACCCAAGTTTTTGTTTGATACAGTTATGATAAAAATAACCTGAAAATGGTCAATTTGATTGCACAAAAATATAGTTTAAAACAGAAACATTTCATAAAAAAAGATTATTTTATTAACTGAGCAGTTGTCAAAAATAAAAAAGTTCTGTGTTTTTTATTCAGTTTTGCTATGAAACACATAGCCGAATGCTTATTTCTTAAACTTGAGCTAAAATTAAATCACAATTTACTGATATATTTAATAAATATTTGTTGTTAAAACAATTAAACATAAATTTTAAAACACAAGTCAAGTCAATTAAAATTTAAAGCCAATTGCATAGAATTATTTCACTGACTTTCAAAGCGAATTCAAAGAATTTAATTTATCATTGCACACAGCGACTTGTGATTCTCTGCATAATTGAGCGTCAATAAAATTTAATTTTCATGCACTAGTGCAAATTAATTTAAAGACAAGGTAAGTAAAAATATTTTTAAAAGCAATATGCAACTGGTGGTTTAAAATCAAATATATAAATAATAACAATCAAAACAAACGCTCAATAAAATAAAATGAAACGTACAATAAAATGAAACAAACGCTCAATTGTGATTCTAATAATTTTTTCAGGTGTAATGTTTATTTTCCTCAGGTTACAACATGTTTTTTTTTTGCAAAAATGCGGTTAATAATGTTAGTTTGATAGTTTCATAAACTTTAAATTTTAACATCTTTGAATTAAATTAAGCGAAAAAAAATTATACAAAAACACTTTTTTCATAAAACAAAAATTAATATTAAATGTAATGTAGAACTAAAACGGTAAATAGTTTTTGTAAATATTATTTTATATATTTAATAAATATTAGGTCATAAAAAGTAAAAATAAAAGGTCCTGTTTAAAATACAAAAGAACCTTTTATCAGTTAAAACAGTCATTCAACATATAAAGAGAATTTTTAAAACTCCAGCTCATCTTCGGAAGAACTTTCGTTGTATAAACTGTGGGTAGGGTTTTTTAAAATTGTGTAAAACAATTCAGGGTTAACTTCGACCGTTTGGAGCAGATAGAATATGTCTGTGATTAATTGGATAAATAGTGCACAGATTTTAATTAAACTTTGTGTGGAAAGATAGCTTAGGTATGTCGTTTATTATGCCATAATTATAAAATGAAAAGGAATTTTTTTTTAAAAAAAAAGCCAACATCAGTATGGTTTTCAAATGTTTAATGTTCAAATAAGTTATAAACCAATATTTTATTGAAAAAAGTTAAATAAAAAAATTCTTCAAATGGTGCAAGATTGCGTGGTTTAAAGCATTTATTGACGACATTCAAAGCTTTTGGATTTTACCTAAATTCAAATATAACGTTTTAAAATGACGAATTTTATTTATTTGTACTTGGGACACCTATTAGCAGCTAAAAACTTAATGGGAGACTTTCATTATGCCGCCATTTGAAAACTAATTTCATAAAACTCAAGAAATGATGTATTTATTTAAAATACTTAAAAGGTATGTTATTTTTTATAACTTATCATTTAGAAGACATTTGCGTGAAATTTTCTGTTATTAAAACACTGTAACACGAGACTTTTATTGTTCTGTCAAAAATTAATTTTGAATAATTGTATTGAAGAATTTATTATTTTTGACGAGATTTAGAATTCTACAGATTTTTTCGTGGACTCGGCGATTTTAAGTAAGAACACAGAAAAACGCCCATATCTTAAAAAAGAGTACATTAAGTTAAATCTTTTAAATTGATGCTAATAGCCAGTTACAAAACCTTATAGTAAAAAAGCTATAAAACGTTGTTTTATATACTAAAAAGACGATTTTCATGATGGGCATCTAAAGCGGCCCAAAATATGAGAGAGCTCTCAAAGCGCCGTCGTTCAGAAACTTAAGTTTTAAAACACATAACATAAACGACTTTTTAAAAAGTAAAGCTAAATTTTTTTAATTATCATTAGAAATATATGCGTGAAATTTTGTGTTATTTAAATACTGGAACATTGGTACTGGAACAATAAATATTGGTCTGTTAAAATCAATATTTAACAATATTGTTAAAAAATATGTTATCATATTTATGATTTGAAGAATTTATTATTTTTGACAACTGCTCGGTTATAAAAATAATCTTTAACATAATTAAAAGTTCAAAACAATCAAAATAACTCATTCTTAGTAGTTTTGTTAGGTTTTTTTATGAAATGTTTCTGTTTTAAACTATATTTTTGTGTAATCAAATTGACAAATTTCAGGTTATTTTTTATCATAACTGTATGAAACAAAAACTTGGGTGTGAACCAAAAGTAGATTAATAATCTGTTTTTCTTTTTTTTAAAAGAGGGCCCCTGTGGGTTACTATGCAGGGAAGGTGTTTAAACAGCTGTGACACCCAGGATAATGCGTTCACAGGCGAAGTCATATTAACGCCGCAAAGAATAAGGTGCGAGAAGGCAGGCGCAAATATTTCCACGCGCGTCGCTATGGCGGAGAAATTGGCTAGATGAGGCGACTGGGCGCTAAAAGAAACAATGCGCGGTGCCTCTCCCCTAATAACCACATGAATTGAGAGGACACTTTTCGATATAAGTCTTCAATTATTTTTCTCAGTTTCCAGTGTGAATTTAATATTATTAGTTGTATCCAAATCATTAAGTAAAGATAAAAAAAATTGTAATTCATTTTCAGTGCCTTCAAAAATTGCAAACACGTCGTCAATGTATCGTAACCACACTAAAGGTTTTGGATTGCCCTAAATTTGGGCCCTAATCCTCCTATTGGCCCGAAATTAAAACAAACACTAAATCGAATTACTCTTCCATATATACCTGAAGTCACCCCAAAAATTCGCAAAATTTTAAACAAATTTGACATAGAAGTAGTAAGCAGAAAATCAAATACAATTCACGAACATTTCATGGGGAATAAACTATCATTTAATAAAAAGCGAGACTCTAAAAACATTATTTATAACGTAAAATGCAATGATTGCAATAGCTTTTATATTGAACAGTCAGTCCGCTTTTTAGAAAAACGTTTATCTGAACATAAAAAAGATTCAAATTCCGCAATTTACAAACACATTCAAACAACTAATCATACCATCGATTTTGAAAATACAAAAATAATAGAAAAAGGCAAAAAAATTACAATAAGAAGATTTAATGAGGAACTTTTGAAAAAAGAATCACTTTACATATCAGTAAATTCTTCCTTAAATTTTTTGAACACTGCAAAAAGCGAAATTCATCTGGCATTAGTATCAGCGTCTCGAAAATGGTTACCAGCCAAATTTACTAACTTATAAACGGTGTAAAAAAACTTTTATCCATATGTAAACAATTCGACACAAACTCAGGTTATCCGCGTTTTTATGGTCTTATCTTTCCAGTCTCATACTTCCTTCGCACCTTTTTACTATGTTTTTAACTGTTTACGTCTCATGTTTTGTTTCCTGTTCTTCTTCTTACTATTTTTGATCAAAATATGTTTTTATATTGTTTCAACAAAAACTTTCCATTGTTATAATTATCATTTAGTTTTTATGGTCGCGTTTTAGACTAAATTACCTATGTTTTATTGTTTTTACTGGAATTTTTTCTTCTTAAACCGCCAAAGCTTCACAAAATAACTCTGAATATTGATTAGTGCTATTTGGGGGCTGGCAATAGCAAATATTTTGTGAAGGGTTATTTCCGACGATGTCAACTGCTACCATTTCTAAAACATCAAATTTTTTTGGGCAATTGAACTTTATGCGTTTAAACTCATTTCTAATTAAAGTTGTGACACTGCCCCCAGTTTTTCAGTTTTATCGTTGCGGTAAATATTATAAGCACCGTTTAAATTAATCATTCCGTCAGTTATTTTGTAATTTAACCAAGTTTCGGACAAACTTAAAAACGCATATTTTTTGGAACTAAATGAATGATTTAGCTGATTTTGATTCTTAAAACTACCTAAACTGCGAGCGTTCATGTACATGCAATTAAGATAGTTATTTAAAATATTTTTGGCTTCTAAACTGTTAAATGTGCTCCTTCCCACTGAGAGTTTAACTGCTCACATTTTTTTACTCTTACCCATTTACCAGTATCCTGTGTTTTTTACAAATTTTACTATCAAAAATTTAGCCTTTTCTTGTCTAACCAAAAAACTAGGGTCGAAATTTTCTTCTTCGCGCAACTTTTTGTTTTTTTTGAAAGGTCTTAATTTGAAGATTGTGAAATCTTTCAGATCTTTTACGCTCATCAAAAGAAACAGAGACCCTTAACTTTAAGAGCTGAAATTCTGGACCTCTGGCGCTCTCTTCCCACCGCCAAAGCAAAGATGTCGCATGCAGGCCGCCTTGTCCATCGTGGTTGAACATCAAAATTTTAACCAAGCGGTTAAAATGGATCAGACGCTCTTTACCGAGGCGTTCAGCTTCAGCGACATGAGACCAAATATCTTCTAAGCCGGCATCTCTAAACAGCTGTTTCAGATTTCGAAAGAGATCCAGAGGCTTTTCCTGCGGTTGCTCCTCGAAGTTCAAAGTACAATCTGTGTTTTCATCTGCTGCTCAGCAATAATCTCCTTTAGTTGGTAATAAACGGGGCTTTACTTTTGCGCGATGCCTTTCTTAGCCGCGCCGGCATAAGATTGTAATAGAGATTCCGCGTCCACTTTTGCAGCTTGTAAAGCAGAAGTAAGTGAGCTTGAGCTTTTCCATAATAAGTGGTATATCGCGGTTAAAATTTGCTTTTATTTGGCTTATAGCCAAACCACTTTGAGCCAATTCATCCAACAGGTCTTGTATAGAAACCTGTTGCTCCAAAGTAGTTGAAAACCGTCTTGGAGAAGATCTTGAAATATGCGATTGCGCACAGGATGTTTTGAACAATTAAAACGAAACTGTTGGCCTGGGAGTTCCAAAAGCTGCTTAGTAGAGCCACTGGGCTTAAAAATAACGAGTCCAACACATTGAAAGTGCAAAAATTCGTCACAATTATAGCATTGAACACAAGAATAGTGTAATGTATGCGACTGGAAGTAAAACAACACACAACTTTATTCTAAATCAATCATCTACTAAACTACGCATAAGCAACGCCCATATGTTTACAACATTCTTATTAAATCATAATTTGCGTATTACAGTGTAGTTAAGGCCCAAGCAAGAGAGAACAGTTAGCTAATGTTTAAGCTATGAATTGTTCACTATTTATGTTATTTAGTCACATATATTATAAAAAGTTCAATTCTCCGGACGGTTTGTAACGTTTTGCGCCTTGTTCAGTGTCGGCCACGATTTTTGAAGAAGAATTCTTGGACAGAGGCATAACTTTATTAATGAATAGCGAAAGGGCCAACAGCAAGAGTTCGCCTTGGAAGCACACACAAAAACAAAACAAAACTAGCTAGAAACTGGCTACCATAAAAAGATGAATTTTTAAATGTAGGAGTTTTTCAAAAATAATAAAGCCAGAAGTATAAAGAAAATTTTTTTTTTGGTTTGAACGCAATAAAAATAATCGATCGGTCGAAGGGAAAGCAGGGCTTGTTACAATTAAAAATTCTTTCCATTAATTTACAAATTACTGATGTTAGCAAAATTGGCTTATAGTTATTATTTAAAGATGTGTCTTCTGTTTTTAAAATATGTACTACACTTGCAGTTAACCAAATATATGAAACAATTCCGGTTTTCATGTGCTCATTTCAAGTTAGTAAATTTGGCTAGTAACCATTTTCGAGACGCTGATACTAATGACGGATGAATTTCGCTTTTTGCAGTGTTCAAAGAATTTAAGGAAGAATTTACTGATATGTAAAGTGATTCTTTTTTCAAAAGTTCCTCATTAAATCTTCTTATTGTAATTTTTTTGCCTTTTTCTATTATTTTTGTATTTTCAAAATCGATGGTATGATTAGTTGTTTGAATGTGTTTGTAAATTGCGGAATTTGAATCTTTTTTATGTTTAGATAAACGTTTTTCTAAAAAGCGGACTGACTGTTCAATATAAAAGCTATTGCAATCATTTCATTTAACGTTATAAATAATGTTTTTAGAGTCTCGCTTTTTATTAAATGATAGTTTATTCCCCATGAAATGTTCGTGAATTGTATTTGATTTTCTGCTTACTACTTCTATGTCAAATTTGTTTAAAATTTTGCAAATTTTTTGGGGTGACTTCAGGTATATATGGAAGAGTAATTCGATTTAGTGTTTGTTTTAATTTCGGGCCAATAGGAGGATTAAGAGCTTTGTCAATAAAGTTTTTTGAATATCCATTATTTTTAAAAATTGTTTCCAGAAATTTTAATTCTTGATTAGGGTTGTCTAGTAGTTTTCTCGCGCGATAAGCTAAGCATTTTAAAGTCCCTGCTAATTCGTTTTGTGGTTGATTTGATGTTAAATGGATACAACGATTAGGGCCCAAATTTAGGGCAATCCAAAACCTTTAGTGTGGTTACGATACATTGACGACGTGATTGCAATTTTTGAAGGCACTGAAAATGAATTACAATTTTTTTTATCTTTACTTAATGATTTGGATACAACTAATAATATTAAATTCACACTGGAAACTGAGAAAAATAATTGATTACCGTTTTTGGACATTTATATTAAAAAAGAAAATTTAGAAACAACAGGTTGTAAGCTACAGTTTGACATTTACAGAAAACATACTAACTTTAATCGTTGTATCCATTTCACATCAAATCAACCACAAAACCAATTAGCAGGGACTATAAAATGCTTAGCTTATCGCGCGAGAAAACTACTAGACAACCCAAATCTAGAATTAAAATTTCTGGAAACAATTTTTAAAAATAAATGATTTTCAAAAAACTTTATTTACAAAGCTCTTAATCCTCCTATTGGCCCGAAATTAAAACAAACACTAAATCGAATTACTCTTCCATATATACCGTGAAGTTAACCAAAAGTTTAGCAAAATTTTAAACAAGTTCTACATAGAAGTAGTAGAGAAATCAAATACAATTCAAGGAACATTTCATGGGGAATAAACTATCATTTAATAAAAAGCGATAATTTTAAAAACATTATTTATAACGTTAAATGAAATGATTGCAATAGCTTTTATATTGAACAGTCAGTCCGCTTTTTAGAAAAACGTTTAGATTCGAAACATAAAAAAGATTCAAATTTCCGCAATTTACAAACACATTCGCAAACAACTAATCATACCATCGATTTTGAAAATACAAAAATAATAGAAAAAAGGCAAAAAAATTACAATAAGAAGATTTAATGAGGAACATTTAGAAAAAGAATCATTTTATATATATCAGTAAATTCTTCCTTAAATTCTTTGAACACTGCAAAAAGCGAAATTCATCCGGCATTAGTATCAGCGTTCTCTTAAACGGTTACTAGCCAAATTTACGAACTTGAAATGAGCACATGAAAACCGGAATTGTTTCATATATTTGGTTAACTGCAAGTGTAGTACATATTTTAAAAACAGAAAACAGATATTAAAAATAATAACTATAAGCCAATTTTGCTAACATCAGAATTTGTAAATTAATGGAAAGAATTTTTAATTGTTAACAAGCCCCGCTTTCCTTCGACCGAGTCCATTATTTTTATTGTGTTCAAACGAAAAAAAATTTTCTTTATACTTCTGGCTTTATTATTTTTGAAAAACTCCTAATATTTAAAAAAATTTTTTAATCTTTTCAATGGTAGCCAGTTTCTAGCTAGTTTTGTTTTGTTTTTGTGTGTGCTTCCAAGGCTAACTCTTGCTGTTGGCCCTTTCGCTATTCATTAATAAAGTTATGCCTCTGTCCAAGAAATTCTTCTTCAAAAATCGTGGCCCGACACTGAACAAGGCGCAAAACGTTACAAACCGTCCGGAGAAATTGAACTTTTTATAATATATGTGACTAAAATAACATAAATAGTGGAAACAATTCGAGATAGCTTAAACATTTAGCTAACTGTTTCCTTCTTCTTTCTTGCTTGGGCCTGGCGATACGTTGTTGG
>JASAMX010004878.1:0-17815 GCA_030248175.1 Microlaimidae sp. YZB2_3 | reverse complement strand
TTCTTGGTTCGTTTACCTGTGCTTCATAAAAACTATCATAATCAGCACTAAAGAAGATCATTTTCGGATATCTAAGACCTCTAATGTTTTCCTAAGCGCTAATTGGCTAAAAGTCATAATTGGGTAATTGGCTAACATCATAATATGTAACTCTGTAAAGATCTTTAAAATTGAACAACTTCGGTTTAAATGGGAGTGATTTGACAATCGTAAAAGCATTAAAAGTTTTAACAAAGCATTAGCATATCACGTGTTCAACACGTTTTTAGTGGAATGGTCCCAGATTGATGTTTATAAAAAATTTTAAATATTGTTTTAAACAAAGGTTTTAATATTTTTTATCCAACTTCCTCAAACGTTCATCCAATCTAATAAAGTTTTTCCCACGGATGTTTTGACAAATTTTTTTAATTTTTATTTTAGATAGCTCCGCTAATTGTGTTAAAACCGGTAGTGAAAATTGCCTTGTGCCGACTTTAGATAATGTAAGCAACAGAATTAATCTAATTATAATAAATAATAAATGTAATTATTCCATAAAATAATTGCTTTATAAATAAATACTTTAGCGTGCTTATTAAAAGTAGATTTTACATTTTAAATTGTTTTGGTTGCATATTAACTTAAAATAATTTTTTTCAAATAATTTAGTTTTATAAGATTGTTTTAACTCGAACATTATGAGCAAATAAAATCTAGCTGACCTCTATATTTGCAGTATTGATTCGACCATTTAACAACAAAACTATTCAAAATTTTTAACGAAAGCGGTTTAATAATAAAGATCAAAACCCGTAATTTAAAAATTATTTATCAAATTACTGAATTTGAAATCGAAATACAAATTTTTAAAGAGCTTAAGTTCGTTAATTTTGGTATATTTTGCGTTTTTATTGGTTAAAAAAAACACGTCATAACCGCACAATTTTAATTGGTCCCATCATGTCTGCACACTAGTTTTCGGCGTCAGCCAGATATAATTCAACCATAAATTATATAGCTAAAAATTCGATACGGCTATAACATGACTTTCTAAAAAAAATTTGTACAAGTTTACATATTACGCAATTTTTTTTTGAAATTAATAAAATAATATATAACTTTGATTATACTTCTCCTATCTGTTTGAGCTTGCATTAGTTGACCTAAGCCAGACCTGTGCACTGCCCCCCCCCCGGGTTTAAAGGGGGGGGGGAATTCCAAACCGGGAGGAGGGGCACGGGGGCAACTTTTTTAAAACGGGGGGGGGGCAATAAAACGGGGGGGGGGGGGCAGAGCAGGGGGGAAAGAAAAGAAAAGGAGAAAAAAAGGAGAAAAAAAGAAGGGGAAAGGGAACATAGGGACAAAAAACGCGGAAGTAAGGTAAAAATCGGTCTATAATGGCTTAAAAATACATTGAAATAGGCTAAAAACTGCAAAAAATTCGCGATGATGGCGTCATCACAGGTCAAAAATGGCGTCATATTTTTAGGGTACTTTTTCATTTTTTTGGCGGGGGGGGGGGCAATAAAACGGGGGGGGGGCAAATCCTCCAATAAAACGGGGGGGGGGGCATTTTCAGACCGTGCACAGGTCTGCCTAAGCTTAATGTAAACTTAAGAATTAATAAAAATATATTACGTCTTTATCAAAATATTGTCTGTGTCATATCGTTTTAACGCAGTGTTTATCTTTTTCAGAACTCAAAATTTAGAAGGGCAAAAAGTCTGACAACTGCTCAGCAACTAAGCTATGAAAAGGACGATCGAATTGATTCCAGGTGATGTGTTATTTTACGAAAATTTTAAAAATTGACTAAAAATTATATTAAAAATAATCTTCGTTTGTTAATTAATCAAAACAAAGCCTTTTACCGAACTTAACTCTTTGGGATTCATTTCGCTGCAAGCCCGCAGAAGGTATTCCGCGCCACCGTTACTTATTGTTAAACTAGGCGCCGATTGCGAAGCGGACGCGGACTTTAACACTGAGCAGCACTGGTGCGGAATGCCTTCTGCAGATTTGCAGCGGTTTTTGGACGAAAAAATCCCAAATGGTTAATATTAAAAATGTTTATAATAGCCATTATTTTCAACTTAATTATTAGTAGGTGTTGGATGTGCGCCGCCAAATCTTCCGCCAAACTGCCGCCAAAACCGCCGCCAAACTGCCGCTATTTAAGAGATAAGGCGTTAAAATAAAAAAATTTTATAATAACTAACTCATAGTTTATTTTTCTAACTTTAAAATTTACAAAAATGTGTTATAAAAATAAACTTGGTTTTACTCGACTTTTTTTAAGGTTAAGTTTACGCATTACTAAGCCGAAGCAAACCCTAAAAACAACCTAAACTTTCTTCGTGCAGCTACGTATTTATTAAAGTTTAGGTTGTTTTTAAGACTTCGCTTAGGCTTAGGAACGCATAGGCTTAACCTTAAAAAATTGTCGAGTAAAAAAAAGTCGAGTAAAACCGAGTTAGCCTATATTGCGCGCTGAAACGCTCGCGCGTCGCGCGCTGAAAATTGGTAACTGCCTTTGTAATGATAGCTATGCTGCTGGAGCAAAATGCCCCGCGGCGCAATAGGCTATAGTCTGTTCAGCTACTTTCTAAAAAGGAGATGTCCGTGAAGAAAAACAACTCGGTTTTGTTTTTAATTTTTTGTAGAATAAAAAAAAGGTTAACAGTTTTTGTACTATAAAAAAATGTTTAAAGATGTTAATATGAGATTAACGTTATTTAATTACATATAACGCTGTTAAAACGTTAGTTTTTAAATAGCGTCAGTTTGGCGGCTATTTAACGGCAGTTTGGCGGCAGATTTGGCGGAGCACATCCAACACGTATTATTAGCAAAAATATATAATATACCACAAAATGTGCAACTCCGATTTAAAAAAGTAAGTCAAAGTAGGCCATTATAATGAGCCTCTCCGTTTAAATGGCACCCTCCATTATAATGGCATAGTAGTCATTTTAATTCGGCGAGTTAAAATGGAGAGGAAGCCATTATAATAGCCATTTATTGATTTAATTTCACTTCATATATGCTCACATAGTGTAATACTGTCCGGGCCGCAAGAGTTTTTTCGTGTTGGTTTAATACTGTCCAACACGGTAAAACTCATGTGGCCCGGACAGTATTACACTTGTGAGTATATATAAAGTGAAATTAAATGGCTATTATTATAATGCCTTCGTCTTCCTCTCCATTTTAATTTGCCGAATTAAAATGACTAGGGTAACGGACTTAATTTTTTCGGCCACCTTTTTTTATTTTTTTGAATAAGTTTTTTCTGGCTTTTTCAAAAAAGCCAAAATTTGGCCTAAAAATCAAACAATAGCTATATTTGTTATTCCAGTGCAAAATTTGAATATTTCTGTCAGACTTAAAAATCAGTGAAGGTTTAAACTTTTTTTTAAAGTGGCCGAAGTTAAGGCGCTTCCCATTTATTTCGGCCACCTACAAAAAACTGGCCATAACTATTGCTTAAACGAACAATAAAAATTTCTAAAGGTTGCAAATTTACCCTTAGGTATTGTTCTTGGTACATATAACTTAATTTTTCCCGTTTGCGAACTTTAATAGTTATTAGCAAGATTTTAAATAATTATGTCAAAACCTTAAAAGAACAAGTTTTAATAATTTGTATTTTTTGTTCAATTTTTATTTTTGGCTTAAAAACGTCAAAACAAAGTCAAAAGAGCAAAAAAACTTCTTTATAAATACGGTAGTATAATGATATTTAAAAACAGCAAAAAACGGCAGGTTCTTTCACCTAAATTTTCAGGTGGCCGAAATTAACGGAATCTTAAAATGCGCAGTTAGTTAAACGCATTGCAAAATGATTTTGAAGAAAATATAAAAACATGAAAATTAACCACTTTGAGCCTTAATAGAAGAAATTTTAAGATTATATATTGCTTCGTTCTAAATTTGATGCAGTTTAAACACAAAGCAAAAATTAGGAAAATCACAAAAAAATCACTTTTTGTATAAAAATGATTATAATGTAGAATAACAAAAATACAAAACTTTTGCAAAAACACTTTATTCAACATTAATCCAGTTACTTTTGTGCTAGTTCTTTTGTGTTTTAAAAATAAGCCAATTTTCTAACACCCTAAATTGGTGGCCGAAATTAAGCCGTGGCCGAAATTAAGTCAGTTACCCTACTATATGCCATTATAATGGAAGGTGCCATTTAAATGGAGAGGCTCATTATAATGGACTATTTTTCCTTACTTTTTTATATAGGAGTTGCACATTTTTTGGTATACTATATATTTTTGTTATTAGTAATGGTTTTAAAAAGTTCTCCTATAAACCTTTTGTTTTAATCAATTAAAACATTGAATCTCTATAAAGTTAGTGATTATTTTATAATTGGGAATTTATATGAAAACAGCAAACGTATTTTAACGTTATGGCCATTGCGTACAAACAAAGAGATTTGTGCACGCAAAACGACCTGTACATGTAAGCTAAATTGTAAGGCTGGTTTTGTTTTAAAAAGTTTTTACAAATGTGCAATTTTCCCGTCGATGAATCTCATGTATTATACGGTAATTTTCATACGATGTCGTTTAATTTGCATTAGTGATGTGCTCCAAAGCTCCGAGCTCCGGAGCGAAGATCCCCTTTTTAGGAGTTTTGGTGCAACCCCCGGAGCTTCGGAGTTCCGCCCTATTTTTTCACTTAATTTATTTTATAAATAATTAGAAAGTGATGCTATGGATTATTTTGTCAAAATTTTTTTTGTAAACTAATTTTTTAAAACTTATTTAATAAAACGTTAGAAATAGTTTTAAAAATTCAAATAAAATAGCTTTAAATGTTTTTAAGCTTAAATAAGTTTAAAATATCTCATTTAAGGGGTTCGGAACTCCCTTCGCTTTAAATGGCTAGAGCTCCGGAGCAGAATATTGCAGGGTAGGAACATCACTAATTTGCATATAAAAATTTTCTCATACTCAGCTGATTGTTCACCCCGTATGATGTTTACTTTGCGTGGTTTTGCAATCAAGATTTGACGTGCTCGGACAGTTGCGAACGCCCTTTTGACGAGACCTAAATTTTACTTACTTTAAATTGTTTAATTGGCATCAAGTTTAAAGGAGCACTGTCACAAGTCAAATTCCTACATCGCTTAAAACACATTACTCCTTTAATACTGAACCAATCGAGCTGAAATTTAAAAATGCCGTAGCCTTTTAGTGGAGCAATTTAAATACCAAATTCGAATTAGATAGGTTTGCTATTAAAAGGGTAGTCCGGTTTAGGCGATATAGGAATTTGATTTGTGACAGTGTTCCTTTAACTTACATATAGGGTAACTGACTTAATTACGGCCACCTTTTTTTATTTTTTTATATAAGTTTTTTTCTGGTTTTTCTAATCGACCCAAAATTTGGTCTAAAAATCAAACGACAGCTATTTTTGTTATTCCAATGCAAAATTTTAAAATTTCTGTTACACTTAAAGATCAGTGGAGGTTTAAACTTTTGTTTTTATAGTGGCCGAAATTAATGCGCGAGTCATTAACTTCGGTCACCTAGAAAAACTGGCTGTAACTATTGCCAAAACGAACAATGAACAATTACGACGATTAATTCAATGTACACAAAGTTCTCGAGAAGAAATTGAAATAATTCGTATATAACGGTGGTTAAATAAAAAAACAGGAGTAAAAAAAGTATAGACAACCGCTTGTTTTAGAAAAATGTTGAAAAAAGAGCAAAATAGTTGGCTTTCCAAACTTTTTATGCTGATTTTTTTATTTCACCAGCGTCATATATCAATTACTTTCAATTCTTCTCAAGACCTTTGTGGACATTGAATTAACCGTCGTAATTGTTAATAAAAGTTTTTAAAGGATGCAAATTTATCCTTAGGTACTGTTTTTGGTACATATAACTTAATTTTTTCCGGTTTGCAAGCTTTAATAGTTATTAGCAAGACTTTAATTAATTATGTCAAAACCTTTAAAAAACAAGTTTTAAAAACCTGTATTTTTTGTTGAATTTTTATTTTTGGCTTAAAAATCCGTCAAAAAAGTCATACAAACTAAAAAAAATCTTTATAAATACGGTAGTACGATGATATTTAAAAACAGCAAAAAACTGCACGTTCTTTCACCTAAATTTTAAGGTGGCCGAAATAAATGGGATCTTAAAATGCGCAGTTAGTTAAACGCATTGCAAAGTGATTTTGAAGAAAATATCAAAACATGAAAATTAAAAACTTTGAGCCTTAAATAGAAGATATTTGTAGGTTATATAGTGCTTCGTTCTAAATTTGATGCAGTTAAACACAAAGCAAAAATTAAGAAAATAAAAAAATTCACTTTTTGTATGAAAATGTTGACAATGCAGAATAACAAAAATAAAAAAACTTTTGCAAAAACACTTTATTCAACATTAATCCAGTTACTCTGTGCTAGTTCTTTTGTGTTTGAAAAATAACCCAGTTTTCTAACACCCTAAATTGGTGACCGAAATTAAGTCAGATACCCTACGTACCCACCAAGTTTCAGAGAGAATTTTGGCAACGGCAATTCATCAGATGAAATTTCGTACATAATCAACTACCAAAAAAATTAAATACTCTCATAGATTCGTAATTTGCTAAAAACTAATCGTGAACTGCTCACTTTTTTCAATCAACGATTATATAACTTTACGGCAAAATATGAAAAAAAAAACAAAGAAAGTAAGAAAAAAATTTACAGTGGTAAAGTTTTCAATTGTAATTTAATGTTTAAAAAATACAAAGAAAGTTTTCTAACACATTTCCCTGTCAGAACGACTGGAAATTGGTATAATACGCCCATATTGGCCAAGATCGCTTCCGAAGACGGGGAGACCAACGATGAGCACGTCTTGATCTATAGAAGACACAACGACATTCCTCTGGTGGTTTAACCTTTGTCAACTCCTTACTTATTTTAGAACGTTTTTTTTTGTTTTTATATCTGAAATATTGTTGAATATATTATGATTTATACTTCAAATTTTTCGAATTAAAATGATAAAATTAGAGTGCGTTTGCGTATATGGAAAACCAACTCATGGTACAGAAGGAAATCAAAGAGTAAAAAAATAGGAACTAAAAATTTTAGGCCAACTCGCATAAAATAAACGAATAGGGCGCTTAATCCATTTCGCATTAAATAAACAACGATCATTTATCAATTTTCCTAAATGCTTTTTTGGAACAGGGGATTTATCAGTGGGTGCAAGAAATAGGAAAAAAGAAGCTATTAGTTTTAAAAACTTTTACTGGTGATGATTTTGATAACATAATTAAGAGGGATATCGATATATTTTTTAATAAGCCCTTAAGGTTTAACCAAAGGATACATACTAATTGCACCTTAAGTTGTGCGCCTCGTGTATTCCCATAAACAAATAAATAAGATTATAGGACTTTCACCAGTTTATTATCAATAATGAGGAACCGGAAAATATTAAGACATCAGCGATAATGAAACACCACCAAAAATGGTTGATGTTTGATCTATTTTTGTTTACGCAAAACATCATTAGTGGCACCGTAGTGTCACCGGGCGATTTAGTCGTGCGGCACCGTGCCAACAATTATTGGAGAATGTGAGTACTTTTTAAAATTCAGAACTTTCTTTTCATTATTATTAATATTATTTCAATGCTTAAAGGTTTTATTCCTACACAACTATCACTCTAAGAAAATCAAACTTTAATTCATAAGAAAACCAACAACTTACGTAACTGTTTTAACTCGTATTTTTTTTATTTTGACAAAAGTTTAATCATTAATTTTGGACACCTCGAAAGCAGAAATACTTTGTTAATACACCACCAAAAGATCCTGGTATAGTGAAAGAAAAAGTTTTTTTTAAATTATATCTGATTACTATTACCAAAAATATATAATATAACGAAAAATGTGCAACTCCTATAAAAAAGTAGAAGCCATATATAAAAAATATATAAAAAAGTAGTAGCCATAGTAGTAACCATTTTAATGCGGGAAAATATGCCGTTCGTCTACATCACTTTACACTAAATGCGCGCGCATCCCCAAAAATGAAATAAAATGTTTTTATTGATCCGCGCACATTTGTGCAAAATAACCTAGGCGAACAGCATATTTTCCCGCATTAAAATGGCTACTATGCCATTATTATGGAGAGTGTCTTTTAAATGGAGAGGCTCATTATGATGCCCTACTTTTACGTACTTTTTTATATACGAGTTGCACATTTTTTCGTTATATTATATATTTTTGCTATTACAAAACCCACGCGTATTGCAAATCGCGTCTCGTATCGGTGACGTACAAAATTTTCATAAAAGTTGTGTCAAATCCCCATGACCAAATTCCCCATGCAACAGTGTTAATTTACCATAACATCAAAAAATGGGTTTGCAAACTAACGTTTGTTTCAGAAACTGAGTTTTAATTTAACATAAAGAGATAAAGATAAACTAAGACAAGCTTTTTTAAGTTAAAGACAAACCAAACGAGACTGATTTATCTTATCGTGGAATAGAAATAGGAAGGCTACGTAGTAACCAAACAAATCAAAATAATTTAGCTTTAATTATTTTAAAACACAATTATTCAACCTCCAACTTTTATAAAGTTTGATTGATGGGTAAAATGGCGCTCTGCTTTAATTTGATCAGGTGTTATATATTGCCCGGTATTTTTATTCTAATAGAAAAAACAAAGCAACCAAGTCTAATTTTTTAGTTTACCGCAATTGTTGTAACCAGGGTTGAAAGACTGATTTTCGCAGTGGTCAGAGTACCCTTAAAGTAGAACTTCACAGTTTTTTTTTTGACGACAGATTTTTTTTGAATTACATCTTACTATATGTAGTTTTACCAAAAATATATAATACTATATATTATATTAAGGAAAAATATGTCACTCAGTCTCAGAAGCGAAACGATTTGGTGCCATTTTTTGAGCACTGCCATTAATTGTTGTGCGCATAAAATGGCAAAACAACTGCTCTTATTGAGGCATGTGTCGTGTAAATGGGCACTGCTCAAAATGTAGCAGTGTTTTTGCGCATATACTTGCATGCTAACTCGAACGCACTGCATTTTGAAGCACACTGCACTTTTTTAGCAATTTTATGCGCATATATGCGCATATACTGCACATAAAATGGCACAACCGCTTATAACAAAAAATAAACCAACTTAAAAGCCACTACTTAGTTTGCACAATGTACACAAAATACAAACTTTTATAGTATTATATATTTTTGGTTTTACCTGCTGATTCAATTTTTGACATTCACTTTTCTGTAAAAAAACGTTATCGTCCACAATCATCAAATAACATCAATAAAATACATGTCAAAAATACAAAACATTAATAAAGTTTATTACCAAAAATATTCTATTTTTTTATTTTCTATTTAGCGTATCTTAAATAATAAAACATTTTTTTAAATTAAAAAGCTAAAAAAAAATTTTTTTCGGCATTTAAAATATGGTCGAGCGACTACTCGAACCCGAGGATGCGAGCGCGACGTACTTACCACTTGGCTACTGGGTCCGAAGGGAATTTCAATTAAAAGCACCTTTTAAAGGAATGGTTCAAAATGTAGTTTCTCGGTGTCAATTAAAAAAAATTAAACGAAAATTTAAAAAAATTGATTCGTTATTTTTAAACGAAAGTTTGGAAATAGTTAGATATAGGCTTTTACCATTTTTTTTATTATAAACGATTAAAAAAGAACTTCAGAATTTTTTTTACTATATATTTTTGTAAAAAAAGTCTTTTTTGCAATTTACTAAAAAATCCTGAGATTATTTTGAACCCAAACCACCTCTGAAAGTTGCCCCCTACATTACCCTAATTTATTATAAAATTTCGCCCAAAAATAACGAATCAATTTTTTTTAAAAGGCCTTATTGTGGTTTTCAGAGGTAGAATCCATGGACATCTGTAGCGAACTGAACAAACTTTTCGGTGATGTTTTTATAACCACTGGATAGCACAGATTCTTAACTTTTTATAGCACCCCACTTTTATGGGCCAAAAATTAATATTTATAATGATATGCGACTTGTAGTCCGAGTGGTTAAAACTGTGAAGTTCTACCTTAATAAGAAATTCCAGGCTCCGAAATTTAGATTTGGCAAACTTTGTCGACATTTTTTCTAACTGAGACTGTTTTCCTTTAAAATGCTTTGTGGTGTACTGTTCCTTGCAAGGAAACTAGCCGTTTTTTTATATACGTTTCTGTGACACCTGAAAAACGCTGAGGCGTTTTTAATGGAAAATACAACCAATAAAACTAAGAGTGAAGCTAAAAATTTTAAATTTTTTCTTTCACAATTCCGATGACAATTATATACGACGAGAAAGCCGGTCACCAAGAAGATCTTTTCTGCCCGCCGTCTTACAGTACGAATTCTTGTTTATGCGGAACTGACAAAAATATATAATACTAATATAATATATAGTATTATATATTTTTGGTACTGGTTTAGAGTGGGTTTATTTTAGCAGCACACATAGGAGTATAGGTGGGCTGCCTCTCTGGATTTTTTTGTGATATTTCCGAGAAAAATTTTTGGCCTCCTTGGGTAGAGCCGGTCTCCTTGACGCGTGTTCACTATAAGTTCTATGTTAGCACGTTGTTTAAAACTTTCGATAAAGTTTTAATTTTTGCATTTTTTCTTAACGATTTTTATAGAACCCTTTTTTTATGTATAACATATTATGGGATAGCTAATTGATTTTCTATATATGGTTTAAATAAAAGCAAACAAATACTTAGTCTTTCTCTAGTTACAAGTGTTATTAACTCGTAACCAGGGTTATCTTCTTATTAACTTGTTTTCAAAACAATTATACAAAAAAATACATAAAATAACAATTTTTGTCACTTAAACTAGGAATGCAGTAAGCTTTTTCTACAAAAAAACATTATAAAGAATTTTAAACAACCTGCTATGATCAACACGAAAGAATGGATAAGAATGTCCGACTATGTGTTAAACAAACAATTGGTCTAATTATACGTGAATTATTCCACATTGTAGATTTTTCATCATTTAAAAAATATACTACGACCTGTCGAATAATCTACAGTTTGTGGAATAGTCTACATGATAATTTTTTTACGTAATACTGTAGATTATTGCACATGTTAACCCGTTCCCGTGATTGCCTTTTTCATGTGAAGTGTTTTTGTAAATGCTTTAATTCCCGTTATTTTCGCTGGTAATTAGAGGGTGTTCTCGTGATTGCCTTTTCCTCCGGTGCGAACCATTGCGAACGCACTTTGATTACCAGCGAAAATAATGGGAATTAATAAATTTATAGAAACACCCTTCACTGTTGTAACCGAGGAAAAGGCAATCACGGAAAATTAACTGCGGGAATTTCCAAACAAAAAAAAAACTGCGAACGTAATACACTTTGATGAGTTTTTTCACGTAATGCTGTCAAATATTAAACGTTTCTTTGCTGAATCCAACGTATAAATTATATTCCATGTTAAAACATGAAATATTTCAATTAATTTGAATTATTCGATAGGGTAGTGCATTTAATTTCGGCACTTTTTTGTTTTTCCGATGTAACTTTTTACTTTATGGCCCGATTTTCATGTTTGATAGCTCATTTTGAAGCTTTCACAATACTGCGTTGCGTCACAAAAGTTTCGCTGTACGAAAGTATTTTTTTACCTAATTAAATCAGTTTTTAAAAAAATGGAAAATTTCCGAAATTAAATATGTGCATTTAATTTCGGCACTTTACAAACAATCGATTGTTTCTCAGTCAAAAAATCATCATTTTCAAAAATTTAAAAGCCTATCATTATCTCCAGACAGTTTTCTTTAATTTAAGCTTATACTTGTTGTTCAACGTGTAACTGGCAAAAAGTTACAGCTAAAATGCCAAATGGTATCAAAATGAGCAAAATTTTGGGAAAAAGTGCATTTAATTTCGGCACTTTTTAAAAGGACCCTCTTAATCGAGTTTAAGTGCAGTGCTATGACCCCTACACATTTCAACGTTGTCTTTTAACTATTTACAACTACAATTTAACATCCGACCACTTAATTCAATCCGTTTTTACCTACAGCATATGAGTGCCGAAATTACACTATTTTATTTTATAACAATTGCTCACCACAGACGCAACGTAGAACCACGGGGACTAAAAATTCTGAAAATAGACTAAATTTTACCAGGACAGTTTAGTTTTTAAACCAATTTATTGCGTAATCGTGAAATGCCCATGTTCTAAAAACGAGTAACAAATTTATTTTTTATAAATCACATAATTTCACATGAAAATGTCATAACATAACAAATAAAAAGCTCACGACAGCCATCTACATATAATTAGCTCTCATTTGAGCTATCAAACATCGTATTCCGTCCAAGATTACCAAAGATATAGTCCAAAATCAAAAATGCCCAATTGGGAAAAGTGCAGAAATTAAATGCACTACCCTAGTTTAATATAGAAAAATTTCATCTATACATTTTTTATTTTGCAAACTTCGAACTGCAAAAAAACGCGAACGTAAATCCTCATATGAGGTTTTTTCCACATAATGTTGTAAAATATTCTATGTTTTATTTGCATTTTACGTATAAATTATTTTATATATTAAAAAGCAGAATATTTTGACTATTTGAATTATTTAACAGTGTATTATGTAGAAAAATTCCATTTCGAAGCTTTTGGTTCGCAAATTTTTATTTCTACATGACAAAAAAATCTACATATGGATTACTTAACATATAATTAACCCGTTTCCGTGATGATTTTTTCCTCCGTTACAACTGTGAAACCTTGGTACGACAAAGGTGAAACCTTTGTCTCACGGTGGTAGTATTTTCGTATGATTAATGTCGTAGGTAAACCTTACCCCGGTAAACTCTACGTATGACCAAGGTCGCACTTAGGTCATGCAGAATTTTTTGTGCGTGATTAGTACTCAGAAGCGGGCAAATTGAAATAGTTAAAGCTGTACAGTAGCAATATGCAAATTTTTGCAATATTACATATCCTACGTAATACACTGTATCCGGTAATAAAATTTGCATATTGCGCTACCATAAAGCTTTAATTATTTCAATTGGCTCGTTCATTAGGCACTAATCACGCACAAAAATTATGTATGACCTAAATAAGACTTAGGTTATACGAAGGTTTCACGGTTGTAACCGAGGAAAAAGCAATCACGGAAACGAGTTAGCAAAAAAAGACCATTTTGTTTAACACACAATCGGACATTCTCTACTCTTATCCATCTTTGTCAACACGCGTTTAGTGGTTGTGTATTTGTGTGTGCGTGCGCGTGTGTTAGAGTGTGCGTGCGTGTATTTGTTTGTGTGTGCGTCTACGTGCACCGGTGTGTGTTAAATGATTAGATTATTGAGCAGCATAGGGTAGTGCATTTAATTTCGGCACTTTTTTGTTTTTCCGATGTAACTTTTCACTGTATGGCCTGATTTTTATGTTTGATATTTCATTTTGAAGCTTTCACGATACTGCGTTGCGTCACAAAAGTTTCAATGTAAGAAAGCAGTTTTTTTTTATTTAATTAAATCAGTTTTTAAAAAAAATAGAAAATTGCCGAAATTAAACGTGTGCATTTAATTTCGGCACTTTACAAACAATCGATTGTTTCTCAGTCAAAAAATCATCATTTTCAAAAATTTTAAAGCTTATCATTATCTCCAGACAGTTTTCTTTAATTTAAGTTTCTACTTGTTGTTCAACGTGTAACTGGCAAAAAGTTACAGCTAAAATCCCAAATGGTATCAAAATGAGCAAAATTTGGGAAAAAAATGCATTTAATTTCGGCACTTTTTAAAAGGACCATCTTAATCGAGTTTAAGTGCAGTGCTATGACCCTTACACATTTCAACGTGTCTTTTAACTATTTACAACTACAATTTAACACCCGACCACTTAATTCAACCCGTTTTTACCTACAGCAATATGTGTGCCGAAATTACACTATTTTATTTTATAACGATTGCTCACGACATACGCAACGTAGAACCACGGGGACCAAAAATTCGGAAAATATACTAAATTTTACCAGGACAGTTAAATTTTTAAGCCAATTAATTGCGTAATCATGAAATGCCCATGTTCTAAAAACGAGTAAAAATTTTATTTTTTATAAATCACACAATTTCACACGAAAATATCATAACATAACAAATAAAAAGCCCACGACAATCATCTACATATAATTAGCTCTTATTTGAGCTATCAAACGTCGTATTCCGTCGAGGATTACCAAAGATATAGTCCAAAATCAAAAATGCCCAATTGGGAAAAGTGCCGAAATTAAATGCACTACCCTATTTGAAAATAAGTTCATCATTAATTTGTACAGCCTTTATTGAGAAATATATCTTGTTTATTAAACTCGCATAAACGTTTTAATCGAAGACGCAGCAAGTCCGAAGGATGTGAAGATGAAGAATTGGCTCAAGTCCAACCTTCGGTGGTATGCCCTCCACATTGGTGGAATCGAGTCTTTAGGTAACATTAACATAAAGATGAAGATGTGAAGATGAAGATGTGAAGATGAAGATAACATCTTCACATCTTCATCTTTAGGTAACATCTTAGGTTATCTTACATCTTATGTTACATCTTATCTTACATCTTATCTTATGTTACATCTTATCTTACATCTTATCTTACATCTTAGGTAACATCTTTAGGTAACATCTTAGGTAACATCTTAGGTTACATTTTAAGATAACATCTTCACATCTTCACATTTTCATCTTCACATAAGTTTAGGTAACATTAACATAAAGATGAAGATGTGAAGATGAAGAATTGGCTCAAGTCCAAACTTCGGTGGTATGCCCTCCACATTGGTGGAATCGAGTCTTTAGGTAACATTAACATAAAGATGAAGATGTGAAGATGAAGATGTGAAGATGAAGATAACATCTTCACATCTTCATCTTTAGGTAACATCTTAGGTTATCTTACATCTTATGTTACATCTTATCTTACATCTTATCTTATGTTACATCTTATCTTACATCTTATCTTACATCTTAGGTAACATCTTTAGGTAACATCTTAGGTAACATCTTAGGTTACATTTTAAGATAACATCTTCACATCTTCACATTTTCATCTTCACATAAGTTTAGGTAACATTAACATAAAGATGAAGATGTGAAGATGAAGAATTGGCTCAAGTCCAACCTTCGGTGGTATGCCCTCCACATTGGTGGAATCGAGTCTTTAGGTAACATTAACATAGAAGGAATACTAAATAGTATGGGCAAAAATATATAATATACCGAAAAATGGGCAACTCCTATATAAAAAAGTGCGAAAAAGTAGGCCATTATAATGAGCCTTTCCATTTCAATGACACTCTAATTTAATCTAATCACACTCTAATCTAATTTAAATGACACTCATTTAAATGACAAAAAGAATTGGCTCAAGTTCAACCTTCGGTGGTATGCCCTCCACATTGGTGGAATCGAGTCTTTAGGTAACATTAACATAGAAGGAATACTAAATAGTATGGGCAAAAATATATAATATACCGAAAAATGTGCAACTCCTATATAAAAAAGTGCGAAAAAGTAGGCCATTATAATGAGCCTTTCCATTTAAATGACACTCTCCATTATAATGGCATAGTAGCCGTTTTAATTCGGCGAGTTAAATGGAGAGGAAGCTATTATAATAGCCATTTATTGATTTAATTTCACTTCATATATACTCACAAGTCTAATACTGTCCGGGTCGCACGAGTTTTTTCGTGTTGGTTTAATACTGTCCAACACGGTAAAACTCGTGCGGCCCGGACAGTATTACACTTGTATATATAAAGTGAAATTCAATGAATAAATGGCTATTATAATGGCTTCCTCTCCATTTTAACTCGCCGAATTAAAATGACTACTATGCCATTATATTGGAGAGTGTTATTTAAATGGAGAGGCTCATTATAAAGGCCACCTTTTCTGTACTTTTTTATATAGGAGTTGCACATTTTTCGGTATATTATATATTTTTGGTATGGGCACCTTGCACTGGAACTGGGTTTATACATAAAGTATGCATTATACATAAGCGTCACCCTAATGGATAATTACCGTATCTCCTACTTATCTTTCGTAGTATGCAGATCAACCGATCGAAATTTCGCGCCCTTTCGATCGGTTGATCTGCATACTACGAAAGATAAGTAGGAGATTCGGTAATTGTCCATTATGGTAACGCTTATTTATATTGCATACTTCATGTATAAACCCAGTTCCAGTGCAAGGTGCCTATAACCAATGTCTATATGTGAAAGTCTGTTTAATTATTTTCGAGCTGTGAATTTTTGAATTTTAAAAAATTAGATTATATGTGTGACGTCCAGAAATATGAGGCCAAATAAATCGAGTTTTTTTTTTAAAGAAAGAATCCGAAACATTTAGCTGTTTTTAGCTTTTTGGCAGAAAAATCAGCGATACAGAACTTAAACCTGTTATCTCCAGCTTCAGTAAGCTCATTGACTGACGTGCTGCGTTACACCATCGCTCGACAGTTTTACATTGGAACTCGTATTTATAAGACGTGATATTTTAAAAACATCATCACAACGAGAGTTGTTATACATATGTAAAAAATCTTAGAACAAGTTATAAGTTATAAGAACTATAAAAATAAAATATTACAAACACTGCATAGAAATGTTAGGAAAATATTTGCGTTTTACCTATTTTGTAGTTTTACAAAATTGTGACTGCGAATAAAAAAAGAATGTGCCCTAAAGTTATTTTTTGGCAAACAAATAAATTTTACTAAAATTTTAATGTTGCGCATTTTCCACAGTTTTGTATGATTTCATACATAAAATTCATTACCAATTCTAAAATTTAAATTTGTTTGACTTTTTTGTCATAATTTTGTGTTTATTTTTACCATTCAATTCATGTTATTTTCCTTATATTACGAAAGAAAAATGATTACAAAGTGAAAATTTCTGTGAAAAGATGCTTGATTTAGAATAAGTGTTGACGTCACGAGTTAAACCAATACACGGTATTTGAAAAAATTTACAGTACTTTATATTTATTTTTGTACAAGCGTGTCTTTGTTTTAGAAACCGTTCTAACACAAGTTCCAGTTTGGAAAAAGAGCGTGGCAGGTAATGCAAAAACTTTCCAGGTCAATTCCGACATCCTAGCCTGCAAAGGGTGGCCATATTTAGACAAACCTAAATTAACGCGTGCCTTCATTGGGGCACCACTATTTGTGTTTAATCCAATATATACAATTAGTCTCATAATATATAAAAAATAGTATTTTTTTGTAAAAATCTAGCGTAAGCTAGCATGGTTTTGACGCCGGTTTAATAAGATGTTTTTAATATAAAAAATAGTTCTTCATCCAAAAATTTTTACCTTTATCTAAAAAATTCTTTGGAAGATTTTTCCCGAAATAACTTTAAAAAGTTTTTTTTTTCATTTGGCTTAAAGCAAGATCTTAAAGTTAGCACTACACATAATAAATAGACGTAATGATTGTGTGTGTCTGTCTGTTTGTCTGTGTGTTCCCTAACTCATCCCTAACCACCCAGCCCCTAACCTTTTTTTTTTTAAAATTTTATTTTTTTTTTAAATTTTTTTAAAAATTTCGTATAACTTAACTTTCTTCAATCTAATTATCCTATTGTTCGTCTTTACATTATCCTATACATTTTTTTTTAAAAAATTAAGCATTATTAATTTTTGTTAACTCTTTGTCTGTTGCATGTGCTAGAACCTTGCTGCCAAAATTAACTTTAATCTTTTATGCATATTTAGCTTTTTCATT
>JASAMX010004876.1:0-12914 GCA_030248175.1 Microlaimidae sp. YZB2_3 | reverse complement strand
TTTCTTGAGAGAGCTGCGAGCGGTGACGGAGTTGTGGATCGAACACAAGAGCGGTGACAATGCCGCCCCGCGGTGGCATTGCCACCGCGGGGTGGCATTGCCATTCCAGTGTGAACCGGGCTCTAGTTTCTATTCAACAAATCTTTTGATAAACCTTCGCAATATCGAAATGTGTCGTCAAGCTTGCAACAAAGATTTCAAATGTCGGTTTTGTTAGGATATTTTATTACATATAAAGTTCTGGAAAGGGCATGAAATATAACTTTTCTCTGAATATCTAAGTATACTATTGCCGCATAATTTGCCCCACCGTTTTGACATGGAAGGTCATAGTTTAATCGTTATATTTCAGCATATTGACCAACTTCACGCAATCGAGGGCTTTTAAAGTTGTTTTTTATCCATTGTTTATTTTGAAAAAAGATTTCTGCAGTAGTTTTTTTTTCGTTAATAACTCATTTTTGTGCGTATTAAACAGTTTATCGAGTAATTGATGATGATTATCTTTCGTTTTAATGTTTTTTAAACGTTTTTGAAACTTTTTTTCTCAATTAAAATCAATTTAAAACAGGTGTGCAGGAACTTGCACACCGGTGTGCATAGGAACTTGCACACCGCTGTGCAGGAAATTGCACACCAGTGTGCAGGAACTTGCAAACGTGTGCAAGTTTTGCGTCATGTTGGAACCAGCATAGTATCAAAAGTAAGTATTGAGTGGTACAGTCTTCTCTATATATATTATGTATTCTTGCAAATATCCATTCACGTAAAAAATAAATAACAGAGTTTGTCAGCTATTTATATTTTTATTTGTCAATAAAATACATCTTAGGAGATTTTATGTTATAATTTTTCGTGTAAAAAACTATATTTTAATTTTTTAATTTATTTATATTTATTTCACCGTTAACAGAGTTTTGTTCACTTTGATGAGTTTTTTTTTAATTTTATATTTTATTTTTAGCTTCAATTTTGGACTTATGCTCTGGCATACTTTATGTTTTGTTCGACGTTTAGAGGTTTACTCCTTTAAAAAATTTAAATTATTCGCTAGTTTTACACGAAAAAATATTTTGGCATTCGGCAAGAACGCCTTAAATCAAAAATATCATCGAAAAAAATTTACTTAATTTTGGATTCAGCTTGGCTCAGAAAAATAAATGTCTTCTGTCCATGAATTAAGTTTGTTCGTGAGAAGTGATTTTTCATGATACATTTTGTTTATGGTTAATGGTTCTCGGGATCGGGGAAAGGCAAAATTATTTTCATCTAAAAAATTAATTTTGACGTTTTTAGTTTAAATTTAGGAATTCTTAAGGGCTCAAAATAATTTTATTTTTTTTAATTTGTCAACATTATTTTTTTTAATCACATTAATAAATTATGAAACTACACCCTTGACTTATTGAGATTATATACAACTGGCAAAATTATGCAAATTCTGTATTTTGGTTTTGTTATTTTAGTTGTCTCCTGTTTTAATTTGAAAAGAACAAAAACATGCATTCTCATCTCTTTATTTCTTCACCGTTTTTTGTGTTTAAATATTACCGTAACCCAAGTACTTGGAGGTCTCCTTGTTTTCCAATCGGGACCATTGAGTTTGCATAGGAGCCAAAAGCAAATGAGTGTTTTTACGCAGTCAGTTTGCGATTTGTACATAAAATGAGAAACTAAAAAACTATGAATCATATTATTCTGTTTAGATTTTGCGTATTGAATGCATTAATAAATTATATCTAATAAAATTAAAAACTCCATCAGGAGCCTCTCTCAAATAAAGAATATGTTTTCAGACTTTATGCTTTTAAAAATATTTGAGTTTTTGGACAGAAATGAATTCCTACGGATTTCCTTAGTGAACAAGCAGTGGTATCGTGTATCTCGTGACAATATGCTTTGGAAGCAAAAATTTTTAATGGACTTTAAATTGAATTCAATGGATAAATTTTGCAAGAGCACCCAAAATTATTCCTGGATAGAAGAGTACCAAAATCTAATAGCAAATAGTCCCACAACACGGTTTCAAAGTTTTGAAAATCATTCAGATCAAGTATTGCGACTTTGTTTTTCAAAAGATGGGACAATGATGGCATCTGTATCAAAAGATAAGACAATCATACTTTATAAGACAAAAAGAAACGGTTTGAAATATATTTGCAAATGCGATTTAAGCAAATCAACAAAGTGGTCTTATCCAAGATTTGCATTATTTAATGATGACAACACTCTACTTTTGGTAACCGGCGCGTCTTACCTAAGAAATGTAACTATACTTAAAATTATTTATGAATCCAAAAGGAGTGTAAATTACTTAAATCAAAAGATACCACAGCTAGAGAAAAAACTGTCGAATTTCAACAAAGTTTTTCCTAAAAAACAGAAGGTGGTGGCTCTCAAAGAAACTAATCTGTTTTACGAATGTTCTCCTCAGTTTGCGTTGGCTGGTTGGTGGAATTCTGACAGTATATTAGTTCCGAAATTTTCTTCCAGTGCAACTGTATTCTTGGCCAATGCTATGAGAAATGATGCAAGTCAAGTATTAATACTTAAAAAACCTGAAATTAAAAATAAACGCTTGTTTTTATCAACAGGTTTTAAGGACTTATTTTTCATTGTTTCCCCTTATATTCCGATACATTTTCAAGAAAAAACCAAAATGTCAAGCGAATCCGGACTTTTTGTTCATGTCACGGACGGCATACTTGGCTTAGCCAGTACATTATTATTTTATTTTGTTGCAGAAATCCCTCGTTTACATAATGAAGGCCAAAATTGGAATGAAGATTTTAAAAAAGTGTCTCATAAAATGCCTGACAAAGTTCTGAATTTTAAAAACAGCAAAATCATTGGCTTAAATATTTCAGCTGATCAACGCTATATTTCGGTGACATTACGAGTAAAAAGTTTTGAACAACCTACCAATGAAGTCGTTGTTGACAGTGATGGGGACTATAATTTAAGTTTAAGCAGTAACGATTCGGGCTCTGATGACAACTTTTCATATAAATATTCTCATGTGGTTCGAATTGTTGATCTGGAAACGTTGGAACTTCTCCCTTTGAGCTATATTGGGAGCAAAGCGGGTCGCAGGAGTTGCTTTAAATACGCCGATTCAAATCATGATTGGGTTGTTTGTGGATCAATTGACCACAATGGCTATTTGTGGTCTAAAAAACACGGATGCCTCATTGCCCAGCTTCCTCATATCGATTTAAAATTGGTAAATTTTTGCGATTTGTAAAAAATTTCGGACAGGGGACAAATATAGAAATTAGATTATAAAAACTAAACTAAAAATATAGGTATCTACGTCAGTGGCAGCGGACGATTTTTAATTTTGATATGCAATTTTAATATGCAATTTTTTGGTTAAAAAAATCTAATTGTTTTAAGATTTTAAACTTTTAAAGTTGGTGAAATTTTAGGCTGGTCTTATTTGCTTAGTTTAGTTATAGTTTATTTTATTTTGCATAAAAAATGATATGCATGGCTGATGTTACTCAGCACTAACTGTGCAACCAAATACTACATACAACAATATTAACAATATTAACATTATCTCAATGTGGTTTGTCTCAGTCGGGATTCGATCCAAGGACCTTCAGTATACAAAGGCGTGCGTTTTGCCACTGCGCCACTGCCACGTTCCCTTCCAATAATTTTTTTTTATTTCAAAAGGCTTTTAGTAAATCACCGTTAACAAATGACATTCTTATAAAGAAATTAGGGTAGTTTGACATTTGGACTAATTTTACAAATACAAAAATTTTACAATTTTTTCAGAAAATTTTTAAATTTTGAAATTTGTAGATTTTTTTTAAAAATTGTAAAATTTTATGCTTAGAACTTAAAAATTAATTAAAATTAAAAAAATTTTAAAAAATTCAAACAGTTTTACATCTATAAACATCAAATTTAACCGTAAAACAACAAACCGTAGGATTTTATTGTCCATCAAAAAATATCAATATTTTTCCAAAAACATTTTTAAAAATCTCAAAAGCACCAACTTCAAGGGAGTAAAACAGACACACGGGTTGGTCAAACTGAGCTTCTTAAATGGCCTCATTGTGGTCCACAACGTCTGAAATATCACGTATATTATTTTGAGCGAAATCTAAGACTATATATTTGACAGCTTAATGGCGATTTTGAACCCATAAAGAAAAAGGGTCTTAATTACTTTTTATGGATCATGCAATTGTAAATTTGTGAGATCAAAAAAAAAATTTTTAAACAACGGAAAAAAGAAATTTTGTGTGTATAATGCAATTTTTTTGAGTAAAATAACAGTCATACAAATTTTTAATGAACCTTGAATTTCGGCTAAAATTACCAATATTGGATTACTAAATTGAAAATTCCACCTCAAAGTTCTCTTCCATCTATCGACACTGAATCCTTTCAGCTAATTTTTTCAAAGAATTTTAAAAAATTATTTTTTTCTTTTTGATTTTTGCTTAGCGCTCAGTGATTAAAAGTGATACTTTTTGGCTTATTAATTTTGAATTATTATTAGCTGACATTTTTTGTGGCGCTTAACACTAAACAACGTTCAAACAAATGGTGGTTTGTAATCGTTGTAAAGGATGATATTGATTTGTGAAGTAAATCCACAATTTCTCCATAACTTGTGTTTCATTTTCGAGGATGTGACTTCTCTAAAAATTATGGACAGCAAAGCTAAATTTTGTAAATTTACCTTAGTCGGTTTGTGGTCGGTGTTTTTTTTTAGCGACACAAACTACGAAATTTATTTTTTTTGTCCATACTTTGAGTAGCCACATTCCCGCAAAAAAACACACGCTATAAAGAAATAGTGGATAGTCACCGCATAAAATAGCGTGAAAAATATGATTTACTGCCAAGGATATAGATTTGTTACTTTTATATTGAACTTAGTGTAAGTTTTTTGATAATTTTAATATAAGTATGTAGCAATGAAAAGTTTGGAAAATACACAAACAAACTTTACACATTTCTAAATTTCTAAAATTTTAAAAGGTGTAATAGGACAATAATATTACGCATTTTATATATTTATTTATTTATACAAGTAGCCCGTGTCAGCCATACGGCAATTTTTTCGGTATTTTTTATTTTCATTTACTAATTTTTTTTCAAAATTCAACCCTTCTTTGCCATTCCCGTGACTGTAAGCTTTACAATGATACCTCAGTTAACCCACACTCCTTTTTGTGGTTGGAGGAAGGGTCTTTCCCTCGTTTGGTGAAAATATGTTGTCCAGCATAAAGATGCCCATGTTATTTTTCACTAATTTAAACCCTGAACAATATGGTTTACCCATAATATCTGATTTACCCCAATCTTTTTTGTGATTGGGGAGGAAGGTCTTTCCCTCTTTGGTAAAAATATGTTGTCCAGTATGAAGATGTCCATGTTATTTTTTTAAAATTTCAACCCATTTAGGACACAAGTAGCGTGTCAGCCATATGGCTGACAAATAGTTCTTCCCTTGTTTTTCGGATTCATTTGCTAATTTTTTTTTTCTATTCTACCTTTCTATGATATTCCCTGGACTGCAAGGTTTGTAATGATACTGTATTTAGCTTAATTTGTTTTGTAGTTAAGGAGAACGGTCCGTCTCCCTTTTGGTGATTATGTGTAGTCCAGCAAAATATGTCCATGTTAATTTTTATTTATTTCAACCTCCTTATGAAGATACTCCCCAAAATAGAAGTTTTTCAATGATATCTCATTTAGCATAATTATTTTTGTGGTTGGAGAGGAAGGTCCATCCCCCTTTTTTAAAAAATTTGTTGTCTAGCGTAAAGACGTAGATGTACATGTTATTTTGTTATATATTCAACAGTCATTGTGAAAATGCCCAAACTGTGAACTTTGCAATGGTATCTTATTTAGCCTAATCCATTCTGCGATTGGGGAGTGGAGTCCTTATCCTCTTTTATAAAAATATGTTGTCCAGTATTAAGATGTCCATGTTCATCTTTCCAAAAAAAAACATTTTCCATGTCCATGTTTTCAAAATTTTGGCTTCCATTGACTAATTACTCTAACCAATAAGTTTGGGCCAATTAAAAGACAAAAATTTTTTTCACTTTCAAAGTCCATATTGGGTCGCTTATTGTGAAAATGCGTTGGCCAGCCTAAAGATTTCCATGCGATTTCTTTTAAAATTTCAATCTCTTTAAGACATTCCCCGGTTTGAAGCGTTGCAATGATATCTCATTTAGACTAATCCGTTCTGCGGTTGCAGAGTAGTGTCTCTCCCTGCTATAGCGAAAATATGCTGGTGTTCAGTATTAAGACGTCCATGTTCATCTTTCCAAAAAACATTATATTTTGTTTTTCCGTTGACTAATTACTCCAACCAATAAGTTTGAGCCAATTCAAAGACAAAATTTTTTTCAACTTTCAAAGTCCATAGAGTCTGATTTTGTGAAAATACGTTGTCTAGCCTGAAGATGTCCATGCGATTTTTAAAAAAATTTTAATCTCTTTATGACATTTTCCGGTTTGTAAGCTTTGCAATGATATCTCATTTAGTCTAATTTGTTTTGCGGTTGCAGAGTAGAGTCCCCTCGCTTTAGTGAAAATATGTTGTCCAGTATTAAGATGTCCATGTTCATCTTTTCCAAAAACCATAATATTTTGGCTTTCCATTGACTAATTACCATAACTAATAAGTTTAAGCCCATTCAAAAACAAAATTTTTTTTAGCTTTGAAAGTCTGTAGGGTTCCCTTTTTGTGAAAATGCTATGTCCAACCTAAAGATGTCCATGCAATTTTTTTAGAAAAATTTCAACTCTTTTAGGACATCCCCCTGTCGGTAAGCTTTGCAATGATATCTCATTTAGCCTAATCCGTTTTGTGGTTGGGGAGGAAGATCATTCCCTTCTTTAGTGAAAAACGTTGTCCAGTATAAGGATATTCATGTTTATTTTTTTCAAAAAACATTATATTCTGGCTTTACGTCTACTAACTACTCTTACTAATAAACTTAAGCCAAATCAAAGACAAAAATTTTTTAAGTTCCAAAATCCAAAGGAGGATTGGTGAAAATGTGTTGTCCAGTGTAAAGATTCCATGTAAATTTTTTTGAAATTTCAACCCTTTTAAGACACTTTCCGGGGTATAAGCATGCATTCCAATGATACCTCATTCAGCTTAATCCGTTGTGTGGTTAGGGAGGAGTTAGGGACACAGACACACAGACATTACGTCTATTTATATTTGGATTCTCCAACTTTGCAATGATACCTCATTTAGCCCAATCCGTTTTGTGGTTGGGAAGAAAGCCCCCCTTTTGGTCAAAATGCATTGTCCAGCATAAAAATGTCCTTGCTATTTTTTTTTTTTTTTTGAAACATTCAACCCTTTTATGACATTTCTTAAAACTTAAGCTTTGCAATGATATTCCATTTAACCCAATCCTTTTGGTGGTTAAGGAGAAAGTTCGTTGCCCTTTTTAGTGAAAAAACGTTTCCAGCATAAAGATGTTCATGTTCATTTCTCCAAAAACATGATATTCGGGCTTTACATCGGCAAATTACTCTTATCAATAAGTTTGAACCAATTCGAAGATAAAAAATTTTTCAACTTTCAAAATCCATAGGGCCCTGTTTTTGTGAAAATGTCTTGTCCAACCAAAAGATGTCCATGCGTTTTTTTTAATTTCAACCCCTTTATGACATTTCCCTGTCTGTAAACTTTGCAACGATATCTCATTTAGCCCAATTTTTTTTGGTTGGGGAGGAAGGTCGTTCCCCTTTTTAGTGTAAAAACGTTGTCCAGTATTAAAATGTCTATGTTAATCTTACCAAACAAACATCTACATTGGTGACTTACTCTTATCAATTAGTTCAAATCAATTCAGAGACAAAAAATTTTCAATTTCCAAAGTCCATAGGTGAAAAAATGTTGTCCAGGCTAAAAATGTCCATGCCAAATTTTTTTAAATTTGGACCCTTTATGACATTCCCCGGACTGTAAGCTTTGCAATGATATTTCATTTAGCCCAATCCCATTTGTGGTTGGGGAGCACAGTAATTCCCTTCTTTAGAGAAAAAAAACGTTGTCCAGTATAAAGATGTCCATGTTCTTTTTTTCAAAAAAACATGATACTGTGGCTTTACATTGGCTAATTACTCTAACCAATAAGTTTAAGCCAATTCTTAGACAAAAAAATTTTTAACTTCCAAAATCCATAGGGTGAAAATTTGGTGAACCTTTGGTGAAAATGTGTTGTCCAGTATAAAGATGTCCATGTAAGTTGTTTCAAATATTCAACCCCCTTACGACATTTCCTATGATATAAGCTTTCTAACGACACCTCATTCACCTTAATCCGTTGGGTGAATAAGGAGGAGTTAGGGAACACACGGACCCAAAAACACAGACATTACGTCTATTTATATAGAATTCTATCATTATCATATAATTGATAACGTAAATCGCAAACAACTATAATTAGAGCACTTAATAAACTTAAAACTTTATTTATGTTACAGTTGTGTTTGTTGGGTATTTACTTTTCTTCTGCAACGTTTTTGATTTTTTTAATTTTAGATTATTCAATTAATAAACCCGAATTTACAATTTAAAAAATGAGTATTTTCAGGATTAATTATATAAAAATGTGCTCTTAATATTGTTCTAGAACGTTGTGTTATTATACCTGTCATTTTTTTATTCCAATCTTTTTCGTTGTTTACGCGTTTCATGCATTTTATATGATTTTAGTCAGCGGCTGCTTAGCCAGGTAAGGTTCGTACTTTTTCCATAATTTCAAAAGAAAAAAGCCAAAAGTTGGTATTTTAGCAATGAAAAAATGTTTTGAATGTTAAAAAGCGTTTCGTATTAAGAGCCAAAATACTGGAAAACATTTCTAATATGATTTAAAAGAAGACTTTTTAATTTTGTCCTTTAAAAGATGACCCGCACTAACATGTGAAGAGAAAATTAAGGACTGATTCTTTAAATAAAACTTTGTGTTAAGACTTGTATATGAAATAGCTATTCATAGTGTGTTTTTTTTATGTTTTTTTTATGTGTTATTTTTTATGTTTAGGATTATGAAGAAAAAGCTAATGGGGTGGATTGCGTTGTTTTAAACCCGACTGATTTTGAAATGGCAGTCTCTGCAGGAGATGATAACCGAGTAAATGTTTGGCTGTCCAAAAGGCGAATTAGAGAACTCACAAATCGATAAATATGTTTTTGGTTAAAAAAAAATAAACAAATTTATTTTGTTTTGTATCAAAATTTAGTATCTTATTAAAAGAAAGACTCACGCTTATGATGGAATGAATTATTATATTTTATTTTTATTTACAATAAAACAAAATTTTTAACAGATTTTATTTGTTTTTGTTTTTGTTTTTTTATTATTTTCTGACAAATTTCATTAGTTATTGTGTCGTTTTTTTTAAGTATTTAATGTTTTTTTGAATTTTTTGTTTATTTATTCAACAAAAAATACAAAATTTGGTATAAGTTTTCAGTTACGTTGATACAATCTAGGGCAAAATTATTTAACTTAGAGCTTTAATATTTCTAGAATTAATTAATTATTTAAGATTTGGCGATAATGCCGAAATATGATCATATTTTCTTGAAATTTTACCTTTATGATTTTGTATCTGAAAATCCAATCCACTTCGGACTGAGACCGTTTTTTACGCAAACCGTTCTCTGATTTTCGGTCCCACTCCAGTATGGTGCATTAAATAAAACGTTTAGTTTTTTAAGCGCTGAATACATAATTTGGGGTTTTCATTACCTTAAATTTAATGTAATATACTTTATACTAGGATTTTTTTTTATTCTATAGTATACCTGTTTTACTAGTATTAAAAACTTAACAAAAATGTTAAGCATTTAAGATAAATCAAACATTCACATTGAATAATTCATTAAATAATTAAAAGATGTTTTTTTGGTTTTGTGCATTATTCTTTATACATGAAAACCCTAAATTATTTATAATTGTATATTTTGTATTTTCTGGGGAAAGAACTAAAGTTAGATATGCTTGAAACCCGCAGAACCCGAAACGACCTTGCTTTTTGTGATAAATTGCTAAATAATGTAACTGGCCTACCCGCTAATAGGTGTTTGATATTATCCAATAGCACTATAACCAGATCCAATGGTTATAAACTTTTAAGCAGTTTTTGTAGTTTAGATTTATCCAAATTATTTTTTTTCAAACCGTGTTATTAAACTATGAAACAGATTATTTCATGGTATAGTTTTCTCAACCTCCCTTGACATTTTTTGGCATAAACTGTCATGTTTTATAAATTAATTTTCTGTGTATATTTTAATTGCCTTAATATTTCATTTTCTTTGTATTATATTAACTTATGCCGTTGAATTTATATTTTTTGTCTTAATTTGGCTTTAAAATTTATCTGAGTTCTTTGTTCTTTATTTTAAAATGTTTTTGATTTCTTATTATGTTGTCATATAAGTATGTTACTTTTACGTGACATTTACAACATTAGTAAAAAATACAAAAATACAAAATACATGTATTTTCCAAGATGTTATAAACAATCAAAAACAAATCAATATTTTGTGTTAGCAATTATTATGGGTTTTTTTGTTTAATCTTGTTAGTTCTCATGTTCATGATATTTGCTTTGTTATTTTTCAATTATTTTTCTTTTAAGTTTATGTGTATTAGCCAATAACAGCAAAGACAATAACAGCCTTTTGGCAACAGTAAACATTGTACAGAGCAGACAGCGGACAGCTTCTTATAGAAACTGAACAATAACAGCAGACGGTTGTGCTTGGTTGCTATTGGTGGCGGAAACCGCACAGCGCCATCTAGTTCAACCGTGCAGAAAACGGCGAAAACAAAAAAAAAATTTTTGTTAATTCTTGATTTATTGATAAAAAATTAATTTAAAGTTTTATTTTAAAAAAAATAATTGCAATTATCAGTGGCGCGAGAAGCCCCGCGGCAGTTTAGCCCCACAGCACCGCGCCAATTATAATTAACCAACTATAATTAGTTGGGAAAATTTTGTAATTCATGTGCATCTTCTACTTATTTTAGTATTATTCTAATGATCAAATCTTAAAATCGATATTGCTTCATCGTTCATGTAGCGATTTAACCCGGAGGCACCGCACCGACTATAATCAGAGAACGTGGATGAAATAAAATTTGTAATTCATGTTCATCTTTTTCTTCCGTTGATTCTTTATTTTTAAAAACATAAATGCAATCATTAGAGGTGCCGGAGCGCCAAACAGCAATGTAGCCCCACGACACTACGCCACCTATAATTAAAAAAAATTGGGTAAGTTTTGTAATTCATGGTCATCTTCTTCTTCTTCTCATTATTATTATTTTTATTTAAAAAATATAATTGCAATCCTTGCTGGTGCGGCGATTTAGCCCCACTCCACCGCTCCAACTATAATTAGAGAACATACGTAATTTTTTAAATTTTCATCTTCTTCTTTTTATTTAAAAAAATATAATTGAATTATCGGTGGCACGGGAGCGCCACACGGCGATTAAGCCCCATGGCACCGCGCCAACTATAATTAGAGAACTTGGATAAATTTTGTAATTCATGTCCCTGTTCTCCATATGATTAATAGATTTTTTTTTCAAAAGCTCATATCTTAAAGCCGATATTCCTCCGTTGTTACTGATTTATCAGAAATAAACTTGAGCTCTTTTGAAAAGGGTAAAAAATCGCGCAATAATTTTTTTAGGAGCCATTTTTTCAGTGTCCAAATTTAAAATTTAAATTGTTGACAACATACAGTCCTGGTCTTGTGTAAAGCCCATTTCAAACGATTCATCGTTTGGAACGTTTTTTGAACGTTTTGCCGTTCGACCATCGACACAGCCTTTGAAAGAAAATCAAAAGATTAAAAAATTTCATGTTTCTCTAATTATTAACTCCAACAATGAGATGGGCTAAAATGCACCACAGCGAATTCAATATATTTTTTGATAAAAATGATAATAATAAAAGAAGGATAGTGAATTACGAAACTTACCAATTTTAATTATAGGTGGCGTATGGTAATAACTACATTGCTGTTTACATTTCCGCACCTCTAGATGATTGCATTTATGTTTTTAAAAATAAAAATCAACGGAAGAAAAAAGATGAACATGAAATTACGAATTTTATTTCCATCCACGTTCTCTGATTATAGTTGGGTCAGTCCTCCGGTTAAATCGCTACATGAACGATGAAGCAATATCGATTTTAAGAGTTGATCATTAGAATAATCTGAACTCAAATACACATGGAATTCAAAATTTCATTATAGTTGGTTGATATAATTGGCGCATTGTATAGGGGCTTAAAAATACACAGGGGCTGGCGCGCCGGGCTGACGGTAATTGCAATTATTTTTTTTTAAAATAAAAATTTTAAATTAATTTTTTCTGCAATAAATCGAGAATTAACGAAAATTTTTTTGTTCCGCTTTCTGCGTACAATTTCGATGGCGCTGTGCTTCCACCACCAATACGCGGCAAGAGCACGACATCTATTGTTTATTGTTCAGTTTTCTGAGAAGCTGTCCGTGTGTGCCTTGTGCTCTACAATGTTTACTGCCATTTCCCAAAAAGGTGTTTTTGTCTCTTACTGTTATTTGGCTAATACACATAAACTTAAAAGAAAAAATTGAAAATACGGAGCAAATATCATGAACATGAGAACTAACAAGATTAGAACAAAAAAACCCCATAATAATTGCTAACACGAAATATTGATTTGTTTTTGATTGTTTATAACATCTTGGAAAATACATGGTATTTTGTATTTTTGTATTTTTTACTAATGCTGTAAATGTCACGTAAAAGTGTCATATATGACAACATAATAAGAAATCAAAAACATTTTAAAATAAAGAACAAAGAACTCAGATAATTTAAAGCCAAATT
>JASAMX010004875.1:0-14019 GCA_030248175.1 Microlaimidae sp. YZB2_3 | reverse complement strand
TAATGTATTTAAAACAGATGTCCGAGCTACCCTAGCTTATTTACTCCGGCCGGACTAAAACCAAGCGGTAAAGGAAGGGTGAATTTTCTGGAGATAAATCTTAAAAATGATCAGAAGGTATAATCATGGGATAGGCAAGGCAGACCTTTGCACGGTCTGGAAATGCCCCCCCTCCCGCTTTATTGGACGATTTGTTCCCCCGCCCAAAAATGAAAAAGTACCCAAAAATTATGGCACCATTTTTAACCTATAATGGCGCCATCATTGAGTAATTTTTGCTGTTTTTGGCCTATTTCAATGCAATTTAAGACATTTTAGACCTATTTTTTTAACCTTATTTCCGCTTTTTTGACCCTTTTTTTCCTTTCCCCTTCTTTTTTCTCCTTTTTTTCTTTCTCCTCTGCTTGCCCCTCCCGTTTCAAAAAAGTTGCCCTACCCATTTTGAAATTGCCCCCCCAATAAACCCCCCGGGGGGGGGGGCGGGGAGGGGGCTGTGCACAGGTCTGGATAGGTTAAAATAAACGGAGGTTATGAGCAAGGTGGGTATTTTAAATCACTAATCCATGTTTGCGAACAAGTTTTTATCACAATAATGTAACAAATTTACCAAAAAAATTTCTAAAAAGTTTTAGAATTGGTTAAAAAAAAACGTAAACCATGCATGGGCTGGATTAAGAATTTATCTACAAGTTGATTTGGAGTGGAAGGGGGTTAAACCCAGATTTAGGGTGGGGCCGATTTGCCGAGGGGGAGGGCTTAAAATAAATCCGAGAAACGCATTTTACCCATATTGTTTTTTCTTGGAATGCAATTTATGGGGTTTTTTTATTTTGAAGAGAAAATAGGTAAAAAAAAGCATTAATTTTAGGTCAAAAGCCTTTTTTATTGCTTAAAACAGTCATTTTGACCTCAAAAATTAAGTTTGGAAGCAGTAAAAAGTCATTTTAAAGACTTTTTTCATTATCCAAAATTGGGAGGGGGTAACCTTCCCCCCACACTTTTGAGTGAAGGGGGAGGGGGGGTGGGAGGTTAAACCTAACATCTCAGAATTTGGGGAGGGCGGTTAAACCCCTCAAACCCCCCCCCCTACCCGTGCCCATGACTAATTTTAGGGGACTAGGTTAAAAATTAGCATCTTAGGCCTCGAAAAAACAAGAGGTCGCCCTTGAAGAGAGCGATGGTGGTATATCCCCTTTCGGATGAGTTTAAATGATTTTTTACGAAATCTTTATTATTTTATTAAATTTAATTTTTATAATTTTTTACTTCTTTATCTGTTCACTTTGTTTTTTGTCCTGACAAACAATTTAAAAATTTGAAATCAAAAAAAGGCATTTGGGAAAGAACAGCGTCGAAGTTCTACAATCAATCAAAGTGTAATAAATTTCTTTGTTACCGTACCTTGACGTTTCTTCGTAACAGGGAGCCAAGGTTCCTCAATTCTCCAAATGGCGAATCTTTCTTCATTCATGTGCCGATTGGTGATCTGTTCAATCATGTCAAAATGTCTGGGTTCCAACCGCCCGCCCTCTCTAGCCTAAAGCAACCTTTTATAAAATTGAATCCGATTAACATTATTAGTACAGACCTGTGTACTGCCCCCCCGGGGTTTAAACGGGGGGGTGGCAATAAAACGAGGGGGCAAGCAGGGGGAAAGAAAAAAAAGAGAAAAAAAGGAGAAAAAAAAGAAGGGAAAAGAGAAAAAAGGGACAAAAAAAGCGAAAATAAGATAAAAATAGGTCTGAAATGGCTTAAAATACATTGAAATAGGCTAAAAATTGCAAAAAAATTGCGATGATGGCGTCATCATAGGTCAAAAATGGCGTCATAATTTTAGGGTACTTTTTCATTTTTTGGCGGGGGAGGGCAATAAAACGGGGGGGGGGCAAATCCTCCAATAAAATGGGGGGGCATTTCCAGACCGTGCACAGGTCTGTTAGTATGATTAAATATTAAACAAAATAACTATAATTAGAAGTAAAGTGTGTGTGTGTCTGTGTGTCCGTGTATATGTTCACTAACTCCTCAACGGATTAAGGCGAACCACTCAATGGATTAAGGTGAATTACTGGTGGAAAGCTTATACCCCGCTGAATGTTTTAAAGGGGTTGAATTTTAAAAAAAAAATACATGGACATTTTTATACTGGACAAGGCATTTTTATCAAGAAGGAACCCTATGGATTTTGGAGGGTGGACCCCAAAAATAAAATTCTAACCCTGCCGACACCCAGTTAAAATTTTGGGGTATCTTGTTTCCCGCCCTCTAAAATTTTAAGGGTCCCAATACTAAAAAGCTAAAAATATGGTATTTAAAATAGGGTAATGCATTTAATTTCGGCACTTTTCCCAATTGGGCATTTTTGATTTTGGACTATATCTTTGGTAATCCTGGACGGACTACGACGTTTGATAGCTCAAATGAGAGCTAATTATATGTACATGACTGTCGTGAGCTTTTTATTTGTTATGTTATGGTATTTTCATGTGAAATTGTGTGATTTATAATTAAAAAAATTGTTACTCGTTTTTAGAACATGGGCATTTTATGATTACGCTATAAATCATAGGTCACCGAAGGGGGGGGGGTGTAGGGGGGGGTCACCCCCCCCCCTACGGCCTCTGAGACCCTATCCCCCCCCCCTAAGGCCCATTTTTGACCCCTCCCCCCCCCCATCGACCCCTTTAACCCCTGACCCCCCCCCCCCTAAGGCCCATTTTTGACCACCCCCCCCCCCCCCCACACAGACAATCCCAAAAAATGCTTAAAAAAATGGTCAAATTGCGTCAAAAAATTGTCAATTTTGGTCAAAAAAATGGTAAAAACACCCCCAAGCACCCCCGGGTGTTTTTTTTTCAAAAAACACCCCGGGGTGTGGCCCCCCCCCCCTGGAGGTCAAAAACCTCCACACCCCGGGTGTGGACCCCCCCCCCCCCCCCGAGCCGTCGAAGGTCGGTGACCTATGCTATAAATTGGTTTAAAAATTAAACTGTCCTGGTAAAATTTAGTTTATTTTTCAAATTTTTAGTCCCCGTGGTTCTACGTTGCGTCTGTGGTGAGCAATCGTTATAAAATAAAATAGTGTAATTTCGGCACACTATTGCTGTAGGTAAAAACGAGTTCAATTTAATGGTCGGGTGCTAAATTGTAGTTGCAAATAGTTAGAAGACAACGTTGAAATATGTAGGAGTCATAGCACTGCACTTAAACTTGATTAAGGGGGTCTTTTTAAAAAGTGCCGAAATTAAATGCACTTTTTTCTCAAATTTTCCTCATTTTGATACCATTAAGCATTTTAGCTGTAACTTTTTGCCAGTTACACGTTTAACAACAAGTAAAAGCTTAAATTAAGGAAAACTGTCTGTAGATAATGATAGGTTTGTAAATTTTTGAAAATAATGATTTTTTGACTGAGAAACAATCGATTGTTTTTAAAGTGCCGAAATTAAATGCATACATTTAATTTATCGTAAAAGCTTTAAAATGAGCTATCAAACATGAAAATCAGGCCATACAGTGAAAAGTTACATTGGAAAAACGAAAAAGTGCCGAAATTAAATGCACTACCCTAGGTATACCCAAAAGTTTTTTTTCCCTCAAAATCCGAGAGACTGTCCACTTACCTATGGTTGAAACGCGTTTTAATTCCGAAGCTTTAGCTTAATATGCATCAAAACAACTTAGTTTGTTTCTATTTCCGCAGAAAAAACGCGATTTTTATTACGTTTTTTTAATAAGCTTACCAATATGCCGAATTGTTTATGTAGAAGGGTGGTGTGGACCTGTTCCGGGCCTGTACTCTCTATCCTGCGGACTGTGTCTTTGTAGGCGGCCTCCCCCAGTTCCGCCACATAAGTGGGCGTGCGGGGCATTTTCCGCAAAGGACCGCAGCCCTCTGGAGGGTAAATCACATCTGAAAAAAGAATCATCGATTTATTTTACATTTTATTTTTACATTCTTTAACTTCTACTTTGAGCAATAATTCGCTAAAATCGCAATCTATGACTTTTTTAAACAAAAAAAATCCAACCCACCCTTGTGCTCGTTGGGAAGGGGTGGGGGAAGGTAGGAACCAACTAAGGGGGGCTATACAGGGGGAAGTAAAATTTTAGAATGTAACGCTCCAAAAAAAAATTTTTAAGGCACCCCTACAAATTTCAGGGGTCGAATATAGGGTAGTGCATTTAATTTCGGCACTTTTTTGTTTTTCCAATGTAACTTTTCACTGTATGGCCTGATTTTTATGTTTGATAGCTCATTTTAAAGCTTTTACAATATTGCGTTGCGTCATAAAAAATTCACTGTACGAAAGTTGTTTTTTTACTTAATTAAATCAGTTTTTAGAAAAATGGAAAATTGCCGAAATTAATTTCGGCACTTTACAAACAATCGATTGTATGGTTCTCAGTCAAAAAATCATCATTTTCAAAAATTTAAAAACCTATCATTATCTCCAGACAGTTTTCTTTAATTTAAGCTTTTACTTGTTGTTCAACGTGTAACTGGAAAAAAGTTACAGCTAAAATGCTAATTGGTATCAAAATGAGGAAAATTTGGGAAAAAAGTGCATTTAATTTCGGCACTTTTTAAAAAGACCCCCTTAATCGAGTTTAAGTGCAGTGCTATGACTCCTACACATTTCAACGTTGTCTTTTAACTATTTACAACTTCATTTTACCACCCGACCACTAAATTCAACCCGTTTTTACCTACAGCAATAGTGTGCCGAAATTACACTATTTTATTTTATAACCATTGCTCACCACAGACACAACGTAGAACCACGGGGACTAAAAATTCAGAAAATAGACTAAATTTTACCAGGACAGTTTAATTTTTAAACCAATTTATTGCGTAATCATGAAATGCCCATGTTCTAAAAACGAGTAACATTTTTTAAAATTATAAATCACACAATTTCACACGAAAACATCATAACATAACAAATAAAAAGCTCACGACAGTCATCTACATATAATTAGCTCTCATTTGAGCTATTAAACGTCGTATTCCGTCCAGGATTACCAAAGATATAGTCCAAAATCAAAAATGCCCAATTGGGAAAAGTGCCGAAATTAAATGCACTACCCTATCTCCCCCCAAAAAATCCAGGAGGCTGCACACCTATGGCTCAGACTTGTGCGCTGTCTGGAGATGCTAATTAGAGCCATTACCTCTTCCCCGTCATGGCCGTAGCCAGGATTATGCAACAGTCAGGAAACTCCGGATCATTTGGCCAAAAATGCATTCTATCCAGTCATAGGTGTTTTTGGTCGGGTCCGCTAGGGGGGGGGGCACCCCCGAGTGGCCAAAATTTTTTAGGTGGGGGGGGGGGGATCCGGACCCCACTGGCTTATTAGGTGGGGTGTCGACCCCGGGTGCGAGATTTCAAATTTAGGGGGGGGGGGGTGTCAGGGAGGTCCAATTTTTTAACAAAATTTTTTTAACTTAATAATTTAAGTGTTTTTAGGTCTAATATTGAATTTTATGTACTAAAACAGCTTATAGGCCTAAAAAGTGTATTTAAACACTGTTTTTAACTAAAAAACCGTGTTTTTGACAGTAAATAAAAAATATACTTCCAAATCGGTTGGGAGGTGGGGGAGTGGGGACAGCGTTAGCCTCGCTAGGGGGGGTCAGGCCGGACCGCTCTCAAGCTTTGGGGGCAGGGGGGGCCTGGATTTTTTCTGGGGGGGTCCAAAATTTTGGCTCTAGGGGGGGGGTGCACCCCTCTGTCCCAAAAACACCTATGTATCCAGTGTTTATTAGAAAACGACAGGGGAAACATTCCCCCTGTTTTCTTCCCCTGGCTACGACCGTGCCCGTTTTATTAGTGGTAAAAACGCTAAAAAATATACACCATGTTTTAAGTTTTTTTACGAAATTTTTAAGCAATTTTTGTCAAATTTTAAGTGATTTTTTTTAAAAAACTTTTTTTTTTGCATTTTTTTGCCTTTTTTGGGAATGTCAATTTTGATTAAAACCGCCCAGCCTTTTCAAATATGATATGAGCGCCGGTGCAGAGAGGTATGCCCACATAGATGAACAAGAGGGTTAGAGTGGGTTCCACCATAGATGAACACGGTCAAAAAGCCAGAGGGGGGGTGTGTTTACCCCGGGTAAATGACATTTCAAAATCTAGGAGGGGGGTCCTAGAGGGGGTCGACCCAGGGTGGAAGATTTTGAAACCTAGAGGGGGGTCAGGTGGGGTCCAATTTCCGAAGCAAAATACTTTTAGACCATTCAATGTTTAATAATAGTTTTTTATAGGATAATACTACTTTTTATTGAATAAAAAGCGATATTTAGGTATAAAAAGGGTGTAAAAACATGAATTTATAAAAAAATATTCACGTTTTTGGAAGAAAATTTAGTATAAAAAAAGTACTTAAAATTTTCTCGAGAGGGGAGGGGGGTCAGATTTTAAAATCTAGAGGGGGGTCAGCAGGGGTAAAAAATTTGAAAATTTGGGGAGAGGGGAGGCCCCCCTGAATTTTTTTCTAGGGGGGGCACCGAAATTTCGAGGCTTGGGGGGGGTGGACCCCACCCTAACCCCCCCCCCCTTGTTCATCTATGGGTTACACTACACCTCCATAGCCTCAAAACTCCCCCCCTCTCCCTAGAAAAAAATCCAGGGGCCTTCCCTCCCCCAAAATTTTCGAACTTTTTACCCCTGACCCCTCTCTAAATTTTGAAATCTGACCCCCCCCCTCTCCCCGTTCGGAGAAAATTTTAAGTACTGTTTTTATACTAAATTTTCTTCCAAAAAAGTAAAATTTTAACACAAATTCATGTTTTACCACAAATTCATGTTTTTACACCCTTTCCATACCAGAATATCGCTTTGTTTTCAATAAAACAGACCTGTGCACTGCCCCTCGGGTTTTTTGGGGGGGGCACGGTGGGGGCAACTTTTTTGAAACGGGGGGGGGCAATAAAACGGGGGGCAAGCAGGGGAAAGAAAAAAAGAAAAAAAAGGGGAAAAAAAGAGAAAAAAAAAAGAAAAAAAAGGACAAAAAAGGTAAAAAAAAAGTAAAAAATAAGTCTAAAATGGCTTAAAATGCATTGAAATAGGCTAAAAACTGCAAAAATTTCCGCGATGATAGCGTCATAATAGGTAAAAAACGGCGTCATAATTTTTGGTACTTTTTATTTTTTCGCGGGGGGGGGCTATAAAACGGGGGGAGGAGGACAAATTTTCCAATAAAGCGGGGGAAGCATTTTCAGACCGTGCACAGGTCTGAATAAAATGAGGTATTATCATCTTATAAAAAAACTACTATTAAACCTTTAATGGTTTAAAAGTATTTTGCTTCCGACATTGAATGAACCCCACCTGACTCCCCCAAGGTTTCAAAATCTTTCACCCCGGGTTGACCACCCTTGAAAGCCAGGGGGGTTCCACCCTTCTAGGACTAGGACCCCTCTTTTAGATTTTGAAATGTCATTTACCCGGGGTAAACACTTCCCTCCTAGCTTAGGTGACCGTGTTCATCTATGTAATGCCCAGCTCACAAAAAAAAAATAAATTAAAGTGTACCTTCAAAAGAATCCGGTTGTGGAATGTCTTGTAGACACCTGGTTGGAATAAATACTACAGCGTCAGCACTTGTGGAAGGTACAGCCCATAACATTGTTAACGGTTTGCATTTTGCTAAAGATTATTTTTCACATAAACTTAAGACGAATCAAATAACCCGATACGTAATTTTTTTTAAAAACGTAACTGTCTAAAGTTTTTTAATAAAAGTTTTAGGGAATTTCCTATACAATAAATGAGCAAATTGGCCCGAAATGGATCGGGGCTTAGAATTAAGAGTTCCAGGTCAGAATTGACAGCAAATACGTAAGTAATCAGTATTTGTCTGGTGGAACTCTCAGCCCACAACAACTGGACTATGATAACTAACAGGTACCGCCTTCCTAGCCAATCGAGGGGTGGCAACTCAGTTTCTGGTTCTTTTTTTTAATAAAAAAACCCCAGCTTGGCAACGCTGGAAATTATTTTTGGTGTAGGTTGGAAACATACATGGGCACGGGGGGGGGGGGGGGTTGGGGGCATAAATGGGCACAGGGGGTTGGGGGTTTAACCCCCCTCCAAATTCTGCTTCCCCCCACTCAGAAGTAGGGGGGAGAAAAGGTTAACCCCCCAATTTTCAAAAAATTAAGAAAAAATGTCTTTAAAATGACTTCTAATTGCGCTCCAAACTTAAGTTTTGAGGTCAAAATAAATGTTTCAAGCAATAAAAAGCTTAAAAATGCTATAAAAAGGGCTTTTTGACATAAAATTAGTGTTTTTTACCTATTTTTTCTTCAAAATCGAAAAACGATATGGGTAAAATGCACTCCAGAAACAAAATGATATGGATATTTTGCGTTTCTCTAATTTTAACTTCCCCCCCCCCATAATTTGGGGTTTAACCATACATGAGCACGGGGGGTTCACCCATAGGTGAGCAGCCTCTCGGATTTTGGGGGGGGTATAGGGGGGGGTCAAATATTAGGGGGGTATCCAGTAAGACCCAAATTTTGAGGGGGGTGTACCCAATATTTCCGCGCTGCCTTAAAATGAGCTTAAAACGCGTAAAAAAACGTAAAACAAGCTTATAAATGCTTTAAAACTGTGTAAAATTAAAATAAGATCTTATTGCAACTTATAAATTTTATTTTTTTAATTTTTTTAATAAAAATGTGCAGTGGAGCAGTCAGGATTTCATTTCGGGGGCGTCAGTCTGGGGGAGGGGAGAAAAAGTGTTGTCAAAGCGGCGCGAAGCGCTGCCGCCTGCGCCGCGTAGCGGCGCCAGCCGACGCGAAGCGTCGGCCGGGGGGTCTGGGGCATACATGGGCAAGTTGGTCCGGAGTGGGGGGGTTAAACCCCAAAATAGGGGGGGTTAAAATCCAAGAAACGCAAAATACCCATATCGTTTTTTTTCTGGCGTGCATTTTACCCATATCGTTTTTCGATTTTGAAGGAAAAATAGGTTAAAAAAACCAATTTTAGGTCAAAAAGCCCTTTTTATTGCATTTTTGAGCTTTTTATTGCTTAAAACATTCATTTTGACCTCAAAACTTAAGTTTGGAGGCAGTTAGAAGTCATTTTAAAGACATTTTTTTCTTCATTTTTCCATAATTGGGGGAGGGTAACTTTTTCTCCCCCCCCACTTCTGAGTGGGGGGGTTAAACCCCACTTCTCAGAATTTGGGGGGGGGTTAACCCCCCCACCCCCCCCCCCGTGCCCATGTATGGTCTGGGGGGTGTCCCCCCAGCCGCCGTAGGCGAAAATTTTTTAAAATATATACTAAAAACGGTTAAAAAATCGTCTCCTGGTGTTTTACATTTGAACATACCTTTTACTTTTGTTTTTTTACCTAATTTCTACATAATTTTCTGTGATCTTAAAAATTCAGTCAGGGGGTTCGGGGGGAACAATACCCCCCGGAGGAGAAAATTTATAATTTGAGGCGCTAAAATACACTAGAAATTTTAATTCCAAATGATAGTAATTACAAAATTTAAGGTTTTTTATAGCTATACTATACATTTATAACATGTGTTTAAAACGTTAAAAAAGGATAATAGTGTTTTATAGTAGTTTTATTAAACATGTATGCCTTAACTACTGAATGGGATAATCGATTTGAAATTGAAAAACTAAGATAAATTGCCAATTTAAACTGCCCGCGTAGCAGGGAAATTTAAACTGCCCACGTAGCGGGGGAATTTAAAGGTAATAAAAGGTAATAAACGGGAAAATAAGGTAATAAACACTCCGCGCGAAGCGCGGAAAAATTTTTTAGTCCTTTTATAACACTTAAAAATTTTTCTTTGGGAGGCGAATGCGAATTTGGGGAAGGGGTGTCCCCGACTACCCCAAATTTAAGGGAGGGTGTCAGCAAAATCCGAAATTTTGGGGGTATAACCCCCCCAACCCCCCCCCCTGCCCACCTATGGGTTCACCCCCCCCCCCCAAATTCTGAGTAGGGTGTTTAACCCCCCTCCCACTCAGAAGTGGGGGGGGGAGAAAAAGTTAACCCCCCCAATTTTGGAAAAATGAGCCTCCAAACTTAAGTTTTGAGGTCAAAATGAATGTTTTAAACAGCAAAAAGCTCAAAAATGCAATAAAAAGGACTTTTTGACCTAAATATAGCGTTTTTTACCTATTTTTCCTTCATAATCGAAAAACGATATGGGTAAATTGCACTCCAGAAAAAAAAACTATATGGGTATTTTGCGTTTCTCAGATTTTAACCCCCTCCCCCTTAATTTGGGGTTTAACCCTCCACTCCGGACCAACTAGCCCATGTATGGTTGGAAACCCATGAAATTTTTTTCATTTAGCAAACTAGCGAGTAAAATAATGCAGTTCCAAAGTAGCTACTCTGATGCTTTAGTTATTTCTGGAAGCAGACTAAAGTTCCATTCATGTAGGACAGAACGTTAAATAAAAAAGAGCAGTTTAGCACATGTGAGGGTTAGAGTAAGGTTCACTCTCTCCCTAGCCTAGCCTTAAAACTTTGGACACATCCCCCAGAAAAAAATTACGGGTCCCTTTCACTGAAATATTCAAATTTTTTGTCCCTGCCTGACCCCCATCTGAAACTTGATATTTCAGCCCCTCTTCCTTCATCAAAAAATATTCAAAATTTTTTTAAAACACGTCAATTTTTAACACAAATTCAAAATTTTACACCTCTTCTATGCCTTAATAGCGTATTCTGTTAAATAAAATGTAGTGTTCTTTTTAAAAAATAAACAATTATTATTCTTTTGATGGTTTAAAAGAATTTCGCTTTTAACACCGAGTCTCCTCTAGATTTCTAAATGATTTACCTTGGGTTTGGTTTTTTTTTCGCTGACGCCTAGGCGCCAGCTGGCACCTAGGTGTCGGCGAAACCAATTTTTGCTCGGTATGGTTGGTTTTAAATTTTTATATGGGTTTTTTAAACAGGTTGTTAACATTATTTTTTTAATTCTAATTTTAAAATTGTCGTTTGTTTAATGAGTTAAAAATTTTAGGACAGAATCTCTAATAACTTATGAAACTAAATTAAATAAAATAATTGATTTCATATGAATATCAAAAAATAATAGTTTTTTTAAGTGAAACTGATGAAAACAGCTAGCAAAAATTATGAAAAAAGTCAATTTACTTAGTAAGGATGTAAAGATAAATTCAATTCTTTCTGAAATTTTAAAAATTCTTGCAATATCCCAGCAAATAATGATTTCATTAAGTTCCCATCAAAACTAAAATTTATTATTTAGTTTTTTAAAGATTTGTACTATAAATAGCATTTCCATAGGTCGACCGCAAGGGGGGGGTGTCAGGGGGTGGTCACCCCCCCCTAGGCCTCTGAGACCTATCCCCCCCCCTAAGGCCCATTTTGTGACCCTCTCCCCCTCCCCCATCGACCCCCTCCTGAACCCCTGACCCCCCCCCCTAAGGCCCATTTTTGACCACCCCCCCTGACTAGACAATCCCAAAAAAATGCTTTAAAAAATGGTCAAATTTCGTCAAAAAATTGTCAATTTTGGTCAAAAAAATGGTACCCGGGGTGTGACCCCCCCCCCCTGCCCCTTTTTTTCAAAAAAAGCACCCCCGGGGTGTGACCCCCCCCCCTGGAGGTCAAAACCCTCAACCCCCGGGGGTGTGGACCCCCCCCTGAGCCGTCGAAGGTCGGTGACCTATGAGCATTTCTTTGGGTTATAGAAATTTAATTAATTAGCAGTATTACTTATATATCACTAGAAAAATAAATAAACTATTAAAACAATTACACGCTGAGCCAAACAAAGCGCTAGAAAAATTCAGAAATCGGTCTTTTAAAACCTTGAAAATTTTGTTTCCTTTTTTGTTTATTTGTCTAAAAAAATCTGTCGAAAATACTGTCTAGCCAAAAATCTAAGCGCCTAAGCTCAAAATTTTAGGCGCCAGCGGGAAATTCTATGCGCCAGTGGCGTCGATTTGGCGTAAAAAAACCCAGCGATGGGTCAAACCCCATAGAAAGCTGGGAGGAGGGTACGGACGCTAAAGGTCAAAACCTACCCCAAAAATGACAGGGGAGGGGTTAGGTTATGTTTAGCTAGGTTTTGCTTAGACTTACCTTAGGTTTTTCTTAGGTTTAGGTTTTGCTTAGGCTTAGATTTTTCTTAGGCTTAGGTTTTGCTTAGGCTTAGCTTAGATTTTACTTAGACTTAAAAATTTTGCTTAGGCTTAGACTTAGCTTAGTTTTTGCTTAGGCTTTGCTTAGGGTTAGGCTCATAGGTGAGAACGGTTTTGAAAGCTAGGGGGGTGGTTACCCGGGGTAAACCAAATTTTGTATTCTAGAAGGGAGGTCCCAGGGGGGTCCGGACCCCCTCTAGCTTTTTAGGGGGGGTCAACTTAAGGTGTGAAATTTTGAAATCTAAAGGGGGATCAGGTGGGGTCCAGTGTCCAAACAAAACAGTTTTAAGCCATAATAATTTTAATAATTGTTCGTTTTATAGGATAATACTACATTTTATTGAATAAAAAACGACATCCTGGTATAAAAAAGGTGTAAAAGCATGAATATGTGATGAAAATTCACGTTTTTGGAAGAAAATATAGTAAAAAAAAGTCCTTAAAATTTTATCCAGGGGGGAAGGGGAGGTCAGATTTCAAATTCTAGAGGGGGGTCAGGGGTAAAAAATTTGGAAATTTGGGGGGAGGGGGGCCTAGATCTTCGTCTACGGGGGTCTAAAAATTTCGATGCCAGAGGGAGGGTGGACTCATAGGTGAGAAAGAGGGGAGGGCAGGGTGGGGTCCACCCCCCTAGCCTCGAAATTTTGGGTCCCCCGAGACGAAAATCTAGGGCCCCCCCCCGCCCCCCCCACAATTTTCCGAATTTTTCTACCTCTCACCCCTCGATTTTAAAATTTGACCCCCCCCTCTCCCCTCGGGAATATTGTAGGTACCTTTTTTATACTAAATTTTCTTCCAAAAACGTGAATTTTCATCACATATTCGTGCTTTTACACCCTTTTTATACATGAATATGGCTTTTTATTCAATAAAATGTAGTATTATCCTATAAAAAGAACAATTATTAAAATTATGATGGTTTAAAACTGTTTTGCTTTGAGCACTGGACCCCACCTGACCTCTCTCTAGATTTCAAAATTTTGCACCCCGGGTCAACCCCCCCCTTCTAAAAAGCTAGGGGGGTCCGGATCCCCCTGGGACCCTCCTCTTAGAATTCAAAATTCGATTTACCCTGGGTAACCACCCCCCCTAGCTTCCCCGACCGTGCTCACCGATGGGTGGACCCCATCCTGCCCCCTCTTTCTCACCCATGGTTAGGCTTTAGACTTTAGTTTTGCTCAGACTTAAGTTTTGCTAAGGCTTAGCTTAAGCTTAGCTTGGATTTGGCTTAGGTTTAGCTTAGGTTTTGCTTAGGCTTAGCTTGGTCACTGATTTTCTTTTTCTTTTTTTTTTGGGGGGGGGGGGTAGGTGGCTCTTCTCAGTAGGGACACTGAAAACAACACTCTGTCCCTTCTGCACCTCCTCCATCTTTTAAAGGGCCATTTACCCGGGGTAGCCAGCGACCACCCTCCTAGCTTCCCAGTCAGGCTCACCCATTGAGTATCAGTATCAGACAGGCGATATAAATGTAGTTACTAAACACTGTGTGCTGTGAAAAAAAAAACAAACAAACAAACACACTCTGGCGTAGGTCAACACTTTATAGCTCATTGATGTTGGACAAACCCCTTCCATAATCTGTCCAGTTTTGAAAAATCTGAAGAGTTAATGCAATGCAAAAACAAATCAAAAACACACCTTTTAAGTTTAAAAGTGTAGAACTAAAATTTATGCTGGCATCTTGACAATTAGGATGCCATGCGCTGTGAAAAATGGTAACTATATTAATTTAAATCACTTAATAAAATATTATTTATCAGATTAATATAAACTTACATAGGTGGTTTTTTGAACGGTGAAAAACACGCATAGATGACCCAAAAGGTCAGTTATGCCTTAAGTATATGTAACTGAA
>JASAMX010004874.1:0-11730 GCA_030248175.1 Microlaimidae sp. YZB2_3 | reverse complement strand
GAAATTTGATACAACCTAAGCAAAATCTTAAAATCAAGCTAAATTTAATGTTTTGATTGATTTTGAGGTTTTGCTTAGGCTGCTTATGTCCGTCGGTGTAGTAGGTGTCTTTTAATGCTTGCCTATTTTTTCGGTGTCCGGAAATTTGAACGCCAGCACTTGATCGCCGAGCATTTGACCGCCGAGCATTAGACCGCCGCAGTATTCCATATAAATTTCATGCAAATTTTTGATTTCCGCCCCCTACAGAGAATTGTATCAACACAGCACTACCACCACAGTATAAACTCCCCAAACCTAAAAAGTTTTAGTTTTTTTGTCTTTGCAAAACAAACGCTTTGATTAAATGCTTAATAAAAAAATTTTCTTAAGAGCATAAATTGTACATCCCAAAAAAGGGCAATTTTTGGGTACAAATCGGCTCATAACTTTTTTTCAGAGGCTCAAATCCAAAAATTAACCACAAAAATGAGGTCTACGCGTTCAATTTATGCTATAAAGATGTTTTACGATTTGTAATTACTTTTGAATCGGTCAAATTGAATTTTGGTACACGTATGGAACTTGTACTAAAACAAATTATTAAGCATAAACTTTTTGTTTAATTTTTAGGTTTTGCTTCGGCTTAGGAAAAAAAATTAGTTATCTTATAAAAACACCATTAAATATAAATTTATCATAAAAATTTAGTTTGATTTTTAGGTTTTTCTGAGGCTCAGGAAAAACAGGTTTCAATTATTAAAGAACTAACCGTTCACTAATTTTTTTTTTATTTTCAAGGAAAAATATAAATTTTTGACTTATCGTTTATTGTTAAAACAACATTGCTTTGTTTAAATATTATATTAAAACCATTTTTTATATTGTATTGAGTTTTTTTTATTCTTGGGGGGAGTTTATACCTTTGCGGGGAGTTTTAACGTCCTTTTTAAAGCAACGCGTACTTCGGCGGTCTAATGCTCGGCGTTCAAGTGCGCGGCGTTCTAATGCTGGCAGTGAAATGCTCGGCGATCAAGTGCTGGCGTTCAAATTTCCTAGAATCATTTTTTCCTATCATCGCCGAGAAATTAATATTTTTCAATTCTATAGTTATAGTAGTCCATTTATAAACATGGTAGTCCAAAGTATGGACTGGTTTCTATTTTTATTTAACAAACCACATAATTAAATCAGGAAAAAAATTATTATCAAACGAAATCGTATTAAAATTAAATTGTAAAAAATGTATTAGATATCAAACGAAATTGTAGTAAACTATTATAAATATTCGAAAAATAGTTAACTTTACAACATAGTTTTACTATGCTTTACGAAGACCTTGAAGTGAATGAGCAAACTCTCATAGTGATAGTTTCTACCATTGTTATTATTGATCTTGGATGAGGAGGTTTTAACTATGGAGGTGAAACTGTGGCTACCTCCAGAGTTGTCTTACTACTTGCCTTTTGCTTGTGAGCTTCAGGCAATGCAACAACACCAACCATAACCACAGTTTTAATTTCCTATTAAACATTACAAAACAAAAATTACGTCTTGTTTAAAGTTGAACTTTTCAAGTTTATGGAAGCAGAGAATAAACCATCGACAATAAATCGCTGTAAATAAAAATAAAAAGTATAATAATAATAAATGTTGATCTTCGCTAATAAAAAGTAAAAATTTCATGATTAATTTAAAATGCGTTTTGTTTTTTTTTCTTTGAAGTTTTGTTTATACATCAAACTTTGTAAAAGTATTTGATCAAATATTTTTTAACTGGAGCGGTTCACTATATCTCAATGCCAAAATATTCACGAGCATATTAGATTTTTACTCAAATTAAAATTTGGCGATCTTCACGTTCATTGGAGGTCATTTTTTTGCGCTTTTTGACTAAAGTGATTCTATAACGTCATAATGCTGTAGAAATATTTTAAACTAAACCACTTCGGTTCAAATAGGAAGGTTTCAATAATTGTAGAGGCCTTAATATCCACGAAGTCCAAAGATCAACTTGTTCTTAATAACGTTAACGTTATTTTTGATATTTTTATGGAAAAAACACACATAATTTAATAAAATATTTTATTTTATTTATTTTATTTATTTATTTATTTATTCACAAGGTACGTCATACAATTATTTATAAAGTGCACTAATAGTGAATTAAAAAAAGAAGCAATAAATCAAAAGAAAACATGTCAATTTAAGAATACATACAACCATACTATACATACAATCATGGTAATATTTAATGTATTATTAAGTTTCAGAAATATACATATCCAGGTGCGCTGTTTCATAAATGTTACTAACATTTGATTCTTTGTAAATATTTACAAAGAAATGAAATCCTATGATAAAGCATAGGGATTTTTGCAATTAATATTTATGCAAATTTTTGGTTTTTTATAAGTTTTTCCAAAAGTCTATTGCATTTTCATTTCTTTGTAGCTTTCTACAAAAAAGAAATGGACTTCAACAAAAAAACAGCATGTTGGGAACTTTTATGAAACAGCGCCCAGATGTTTAAAATTTGCACAATATAAAGCAGGTACAAGTATTTAGTTTGCTAACATTGAAGTTATATGACTTTTTTTTCTAAATATAGAAAGGGGATATTTCAGTAAGGTTGACTTTATCAAATCTTTTTTGAAACAATGCTACATTATTACACTCAACTATAATTTTATTACGACTGTACCATACCCCAACAACCCTATTAGAAAAAAAGAATTTTCGTGCGTTTATTATATATTTTAAAGTTATTTTTAACTTCCAACCATTGTTTCGAGTTATAGATTCAGTGTCAAAAGTAAAAAACTCATTTAAATTTACATCAACCAGACCCCTTAAAATCTTGTAACAAAGGACCAAATCATTTTTATTTCTACGATTTTCAAGGCTGTCTAAATTACAAACATTTAGTCGGTCAGCATATGGTACGTTTTGATGACCACACCTATTAAAAAGCATTTTTGTAAATTTTTTCTGAACGTGTTCAATGCAGTTTATGTCTTGACGCAAGTATGGTGACCAAACTGGCGTTTCGTATTCCAGTAAAGGCCGCACAAAGGTTGTGTACGCTTCAAGCAGAATATTAAGATTTTTGGATTGAAAAGCTCTAAATATTAAAGACATGCGTCCTGAAGCCAATTTTGCTAATTTTTTGCAGTGCAAAGAAAACTTAAGGTCTGATGATATGGTTATACCCAAATCTTTGACAAAATCTAAAACTGGTAATTTGATATTGTTAAAATTATAATTTGGGAGGTTCCCATGACCAATTTGCATTATAGAACATTTCTTAATAGAAATTCTGAGTTGCCAGGTTTTACTCCAGTTATCAAAACTATCAAGACATTTTTGAAATCCTTGCGTTTCAGAAGATTTAAAAATGCAATAGATTTTAGTGTCATCTGCAAACATTTTTGCAGTACAGTCATTTGTTAGGCTTTCAGGGAGATCGTTAATATACAAAAGGAAGAGCAGAGGTCCAAGTACGCTGCCTTGCGGAACCCCACTTTTGACGTAAGCATAATCAGAAAAACAACCATTTACTAGCACTTTTTGCCTGCGATTATTTAAAAAGTCTCCAATCCAATTTAACAACTCATAACCAATACCGTAACCTTTTAATTTTGTTATCAATTTTGAGTGACAAACTGTATCGAATGCTTTTTCATAATCAATGTATGCACAATGGACCGTTTGTTTTTTATTTAAGGCGGTAGTCCAATCGTTTAGCGTGCTTAGCAACTGCAAACCAGTTGATCGTTTTGATAAAAATCCAAATTGATCTTTAGAAATAAGATTGTTATTCCTTAAATATTTTATAATGTCGTCGTAAATAATAGACTCCATAATTTTACATGAAATGCAGGTTAACGATATTGGTCTATAATTGCTTTTTTTGCTAGCAGGTGATTTTTTTTAAAATGGGGATTACAAAGGCGTCTTTCCAGAGCAGAGGGATTATACCTGATTTTAGAGACCACTCAAAAAGTAAGGCTAGTGGGAGAGCGACATACTGAGCAATGTTTTTCCAATAAGTAGCTGGAATAAAATCTGGTGTCTTAGAATACTTGTTAGGAGGTTTTTTTAATTTTTTCATTACTTTTTGTTCAGAAAACTCCACAAAATTTAAACCTATGTTATTAGCGACTTTTCTTTCGAACTGCGGTTTTTGATTATTGACACTGGTAAAAACGCTAGAAAAATACTTATTAAAAATGTCGGCCTTTACTGAATCACATGTTTGCAAGGTTCCTTCTTCATTTAGCAAAGGGCCTAGGTTACTTATATTTTTTAGCTTTGAGTTTACAGGTTTTTTTTTTCTCTTTTTTTTTCCTTTTTTTGTTTTGTTTTTTAATTATAAAAAGCTTTTGTTTGGCCATTTTCGACTATTTTCTGCTCCTCTGAATTATGGAAGTCTGTTACCATAGTATCGTAAAGTTTTGAACATTTTTTAAAAAGGTGTTTGCCAATATTGGATTTTTTAGAAAATTTGTAAAGTCGATCTTTTTTTTTTAGTGAAAGAATATGTTTTGGAAATTTTAATTTTTTGAAACTTGGTTTATGTTTAGGAACATTTTTTTCAATAAGTTGTGTATGGGTGGTACAAAACATGTTATAAAATTCTTCAGGGGTTTCACACTGGTGAAAAATATTTAACCAATTAATACTTAATAGACTATTACATATTGATTCATAATCAGCTCGACGATAGTTATATACCAAAGTAGATTTATTTTTTATATTAGATTTTGAAAATCTTACATCAAAATTTATAGAAACATGATCGCATGTAGCTGCTAAGGGGGCACTTTCTTGTGTGCTCAAAATTCGGTCAGGCTCATTTGTTAGCAAAAGATCTAAAATATTACCATAAGAGTTGGTTGGAAAATTTATTAGTTGGGTTAAATTATTATAAATGCAACAATTAATAAAATTTTCGTGACAGCTATCTGAACCCAAAAGTCCTATAGGAATTTCCCCCCACCCAATTTTTGGGAAGTTAAAGTCCCCAACCGTAATAACATTACAGTGGGTTTCATAAATAAAACTCATAAAGTTATTCAAAATATTTGAATATTCTTGATTTAGCAAGTTGGGAGGCCTATAAATACAACTAAACCGGATTTTATCATGCTTAGAAATTATATCAATAACGCAACATTCAATAATTTCAAATTTTTTTGGAATAACAACTTCTATTACATTTAAGGATTTTTTGGCAAGAATACAAACACCTCCTCCTATTTTTTCTACTCGATCAACCCTAAATACATTATAATCTGAGCTTCCTGTTAACATTTTATTACTTATGGATTGGTCCCCCCAGGTTTCAGTTATAAATACAAGGTCAAAATTATTTTCTGCTAAAAGATGGTTAAGTTGAAAAAGCTTGTTTTTAACTGAGCGTGCGTTAAAAAGTTTGCATGTTAGAAAGTCCGCTCTATTTTTTGTTAAATTTTTTTCATTATTTTTTATGTTAGGAAATAAAGCGGAGAGACCCTGCTTGCTTATTACTTTGGCCCACCGGTTTTTTTCTTAAGTAGCCAATCTGAAAAATGGCCATATCTCGAAATGTACCATGAATTGTCTCCCATTTCCCGCTTATGTTTCAGCTCTTGGCGTAAATCATAATCTTTCTTTTGCTCAGCCCGAGTGTAAGAAGGGCGCAAAAATACATTTCTAAATGAGTCAGAGGATTTTAACTGCTTGGCGGATTTAATGACCATTTGTCTGGTACGATTAGAATCAAACCTGTATTTAACCATGCGGGGTTTACCGTCTGTTTTTATTTGTCCCATGCGGTACGTCTCCAGAATGCGAGGCCGTTCCACGCCGATTTCCTGGCAAACACGCTGCATAATCTCGCTAAGATTTTCTGAGCCTGACTCAGGCAAACCGATGGCGACCAGGCAATTGCGGGAGTCCATTTTTTCAATAAGCTCGCTTTCTGAGACAAATCCCTGCGCGGTAGAGTGGAATTTGGCATTTATATTAGATACAGGTGTGATTTCGCCATTCACCAGAGAGTCAAACTTTAAATACAGTTCGTCAAAACGTCTTTCAGTGTCATTTTTGTAATCAAGAAATTCTTTTTCGATACGGTCAAGGCGTTCCAGGCGGTCGGTACAAAGTTTGCAGTGAATGTTCAATTTTGCCGAAATTTTTTTGTAGTGTTCAACGGGGATCTCCGTGCACTTTACGTGAAACTTGGCCTTACAGTGGGAGCATTTAAATTTAAATTTAACTGTTTTAAGTTTCACTTAGGTGTCAAAAAAAATTAACGATTTTTACCTTTGGCTTTAAGTTCCCAACTTCCGGCTCCAAATTTCCCATTTACAGTTCTAAGTTCCCTATTTCGGCTCCAAGTTCTCAAGTTGTTGTTGTTCATGGCCTGAGCATCAAGTTATGGCGTCAAGGAACCTGACCGCATCCATTGGTCTTTCCAATAGATCTTCTAATTTAAGTGTTGTAGGCTTTTTAGGGCATGCAAAAAGGTGTTTGACGTCATGAGGTTTGCCACTGCAGTGGGGGAATTCGTTTTTAATGGAGTTGTTGATTCTGGATTTGAACAAGTTGAGGCGGTGGCAGTGTCCAGATCTAAGTTGTGTTAGGAAGGTTCTTGACTTCCTGGGGAGTTGTTGCTCGCTTATGTCGATTGGTGGCGATTTTGTTTTTAATAGAGCATTAGGTTGGAGTTGCGAAATGTTTTCTTTGACAAAATATGAGTGAATTTTGTTTGGATGCTTTTTTCCGTGAGCATGTGGTTGTAGAAGTTTTTAGCTGTTGGTCCAAATTTTGATTGAAGGGTGTGTTTATCTCCCTTGGTCTATGATCGTTGGCTGTGATTTTGTTAGATGAGTGTGTTGGCTGCATAGTTTTTGCGAAAAATTGTGTTGAGAGAAGGTTGGTGTGGTTTTCTATTGGTAGGACTTTGGTCTCTTGGCGTAGATGGTCAGTTGGGGTCATTTTGCAGCAGCTAATTGCTATCCTGAGACCCATGTTTTGTGTTGTTTGTAGTTTTTGAAGATGGAATTTTGATAGATTGGGTGACCATATTGGGGCTCCGTAGTTGAGAATTGGGCGTCCTATTGCTTTGTAGGAGGTAACTATTGTTTCGTTTTGTTGGCCCCAGCTGGTGCCAGCCAGGGCTTTGAGAATGTTGTTTTGCCTGGACGCTTTGTTGTTTATGTTCGTGGCGTGGTTATTGAATGTTAGTTTTGGATCAAAAGTAACACCCAGGATTTTGTGGTTTTTGTTTAGTGGTAAAAGTTTGTTGTCTATGGTCACCTTTGGATGGTAGTTAAACTCTTCTTATGAGGAGGAAAAACTAGTCACTGTTGATTTTTCTGTTAAAAGTTTGAGATATTTTTTGTCCAAATATTGATTTAAAGTGTTGAGGTAGTTGGTGAGATCGAGTTCCATTTCATTAATCTTGATTCTGGTGAAGTAAACTGTGGTATCATCAGCATAGGAGACTATTTTGACATTAGCTGGAGGTGGCGGTAGATCTGAAATATAAAAATTGAAGAGAGTTGATGAGATTACGGAGCCTTGGGGAACTCCTGTTTGAACTATTGTGGCTTTAGAAGTTGAGTCTCTGAAAATTGATTTGCTGGTTCTGCTTCTGAGGTAACCATTTAGCCATCTGATGAGGTAGGCTGGAAGTGTGCTGTTGGCTTTTTGGGTTATTAGAATATCAATGCTGATAGTGTCAAATGCCTTGGTGAGATCCAGGGCTGCTACTATTGTACGCTTGGGTAGAGCTTTTTGGTTGAATCCAGTGGCTATGTGGGTTGTAAGTTGAAGCAGGGCAGTGGTTGTTGAATGTTTGGGTTTGAATTCATGCTGATCTGGGTGATGTTTTAGATGTTGGAGAAAGATCGCTTGAATTATTGCTTCAAAAATTTTTATAGCTGGGCAGAGAAGAGAAATTGGTCTATAGGAGGTTGAAATGTTGAGATCCTTTCCAGGTTTTAGTAGTGGTATTATGAATGAGGTTTTCCAGATGTTTGGTATGCTGTTTGTTTTAAAAGAGAGGTTGAATAGATCAGTTAGGTATTTGATTCCGCGGGGACCAAGGTTTCTGAGGTGAAATATGGTTAGATTGTCAGGGTCAAAAGCTTTTGAGTTGTTTGCTGTTTTTATCGCTTTTTCGACCTCTGCGGTTGTAATTTCAACTGGATCCTGGATAAGTTTTTTAATATTTCTAAAAAAGTTATGGTTTTTTTTGGAGTTTTAAAGGGTTTATTTGGAGTGAATTGTTTGTTGAATTTGTTTGCCATTTCTAGAGGGTTATTGATTTGAATTCCATTAAAATTTATTGCTGAATTTGGTGAGGGTGAGGGTTTATTGTCCAGTGATTTTATTGTTTTCCAGAGTTTTGTTGGGTTGGTTTTGTGGCTGAAGTTATCCTAAAAAGAGTGCCATTTTTTAGTGGCGTTGGAGCGAATTTGGTTGTGAATGTTGTTGTTGAGCTCTTGTATATGGGCAGAGTGAGGGTTGGATTGGCGAAGTGTATCACGCTCTTTGATGAGCTGAATTGTTTCTGGAGTAAGATAGGCTGAAAATTTTTGTGACAACCCGCAGGGATGTTGTGCGTTGAAGCTTTGTTCAAGATTGATCTAAACATTTTTGCATCTCGTTTGACCTCTGTTGGAAGTTCTCAAGTCTCCATTGACTCTAAATCCAAAATCTATATTGATCTTTTAAAACGTTTGTTTGTATGTAAAGGGATCTTGAGGCCTCGTGGATATTTTAACCGGGGATATTTGACTCACTCTCTTTTGCTAATAGTTTTTCCAGCAATAATTTCCTTGAATATAATTCTTTTATGGATAATTAATTTACAGCGTATGTGTCTATTCTCATGTTTTACAAATAATTGTTTATTATAACACAATAATATAGCGAATTATAATATAATATAATATAATATAATATAATATAATATAATATAATATAATATAATATAATAAAATTTTATATTATATTATTTTATTTTATTTTATATATTTTTTTTTTTTTTTTTTTTTTTTTTTTTTTTTTTTTTTTTTATTTTATTTTTTTTTATTTTATTTTATTTTTTTTTTTTTTTTTTTTTTTTTTTTTTTTTTTTTTTTTTTTTTTTTTTTTTTTTTTTTTTTTTTTTTTTTTTTTTTTTTTTTTTTTTTTTTTTTTTTTTTTTTTTTTTTTTTTTTTTTTTTTTTTTTTTTTTTTTTTTTTTTTTTTTTTTTTTTTTTTTTTTTTTTTTTTTTTTTTATTATATATATTATATTTTTTTTTTTTTTTTTTTTTTTTTTTTTTTTTTTTTTTTTTTTTTTTTTTTTTTTTTTTATATAATATATTTTTTTTTTTTTTTTTTTTTTTTTTTTTTTTTTTTTTTTTTTTTTTTTTTTTTTTTTATATAATATAATATAATATAATATAATATAATAGAACTTATTATAAGTTAGGCCAAAGCTTAGAAGAACAAAGTTTATATACGCTTTTTAAGCCAAAAAGGAGCTTTGAAACCATTGTTTCCAATGTCTAAGACGTTAATATTCTTTTAGATTGACGGATTTTACCTCGGAAATAGGGTATTTTTGGTCTTTAAAGACAAATAAGAATTTGAATGTCAAATTCAAAATATAAAGTCATACAGTACATATTCCAATAAGCATGTTTTCACGTCAGGGTTTTTGTCTGTGGGAATGATTGTAGGAGAAGCTCAATTAGTGCTTGGGAAAAAATTAATCTCCAATGGATGAAAGATCTTCTTTTTTCATAAACACACTAATTGGGCAGAAGTGATTTCATAACGTTATAACTCTGTAAAGAATATTAACACTCAACAATTTCCATTTAAATAGGAGGGTTTTGACTATCGTGTTCCTAATATTAGGGTCCTAATGTAGGCATTACGAATAAAAATTATCTTTTTTTCAATCTGATATCCAAAAATTTAGTGTTTGACGATTTGTTCCACAACAATCTATTAGCAGATTAGTCTTTGTGAACCAAAAATTTGACTAATATTATTTAGATTAATTTTTGGTAAAAATAAAGCTTGCTTTTTGTTTTGCTTATGCAAATATTATTTAGTGTTCACGGTTAATGTCAGATACTTATGAAAGATATTGATTTATGATAAAACATAATTAAAAAATAATAATTTTAAATACAAACTATTTATTTAGTAGCTTGAACCAACGCCACTCGGTTTATGGCTAGGGGTTTGGAGTGGTTGTAAACCAAACAAATAAAAACAATTTTGTAGTATGAAATGGAATAAACAACATAATCTAAAAATAAATGATTTGTTATGTTGTCTAAAACATATGCACATATCTGCCCTGGACCTTTAAATTTTACGCAATAAGTACAATAAGTTAAAAATATAATAATAAAAATATACTGTCTCTGACCTCTCTACGATTTTTATTGAGTGATTAATTTTATACCTTTAGAAAACACTAGGATTTGAACTAAAGTTTTACAACATAAAAAAAATATCCTTAATGGCAAGTTTTGCCTGCCAACCAAGGATAAGATGGTTTGGCGACCCCCTTCTATATAGTCGACTTAAAATTAATAGGGTACGGGGTCTTTAGAGCCAAAAATAGGGAACTTGGAGCCGTCGAAAAAAATTTTCACCTTTTTTTAGGCTTCGCTTAGGCTTAGGTATAGGTTTTATCGATTTTTATTTTGGGCTCCAAGTTCTTTTGGCTGCATCGACCCTAAACTATTAATAGAACTTCTTGCTGAATTGGTTAAGTTTACAAACTTATTTTTAGCGGTTAAAGAGAAGCCAACAGATATTTTAAAATATCAATGCGGTATTAACTTGCTTATGTATGTTTCCTGTTTTTCAATGAAATAAATATAATAATAATAATAAAAATAATAATAAATATAAGTTGAAATTATATTTTTTTGGAGATCGTGAAGTTTTGTGACATATTTTATTAAAATGTATGTAGGGTTTTTGATACATTTTTTATATATCTCATATTTACTGAGGGTTTCTTTTTAATTTTTACTCGAGTTTAATTTAACTTGAAAAATTATAAAAACATTACTATAAAACTATACAATCGGTAATACAATTTTGATTTATCAGCGTTTTCTCTCTTTAACCACAACAAGTCCGTAAAGTTAAACACTGTAGCATTAAGTTTCACTAATTTTAAGTCGACAACTATAAATCGTGAAGGCTTTTAATTAAGTCGACTATAAATGTATTCGTTAATGCAAGGGAAAGGGCAAGGGAGACACCCGCGATCACCCTCCTATATACTCTATTTATAGATGGGGTAACAGATTCTAGGATACGAGGGTTCTGGACACGAGGGTACTGGACACAAGGGTACTGGACATGAGGGTACTGGACACGAGGGTACTGGACACGAGGGTACTGGGGCCGGTTCCAGAGATAATTTAGGTGCACCTAACTTGGGACTGTTCCACAGAGCGACCTAAAGTTAGGTGGGCACCCAAATGGTCACCTAACTCTGGGATTTAGGTGAGCATATTTAGGTCAGCCGGGGGGCGTCCCAAGTTAGTTAGGTGAGCACCTAAGTCCGTATTTCGCACTTTTTTTACGCATTATTATTTCAGAATGGCGTTGATGCTTCCTATTTTCGATATTAACAATGACAGAAATAATATCAGAGTGATTTGTGATAAGGAAAATTTACTTAAAACTTTAATAGAAAAAAAGAATTTTAAAGCCTTTATCGATTACGAAAGTTA
>JASAMX010004873.1:0-13491 GCA_030248175.1 Microlaimidae sp. YZB2_3 | reverse complement strand
CTGGAAATAGTCTTAAAAACGCAGGTAAAATAAATTTATTATTTTGATTCTAAATTAAATAATTTATAAATATTGGGGGAATATAAAAAATTGTTATTTTTGTTTTTGGTTACTTTTTAAAAAAAATTTGTTGTAAGCCTTTTTTGGCAGGTTTGTTTAGTTTTTGTTTTTTTTGTGTTTTTGTATCAAATAGTTTTATGTCTTCCTTTTTTCTTTTCCTTTCTTTTGATTATAACTTTGCTGTTTTGTGTATTTCAAGCTTAAATAAGCGCTTAAAATCGGTCACTTAATGAGCGGAGCTCTCTTGGGTTTGAATTGCCGGAGCTCCGGAGCATGATATTGGAAGGTAGCATGTAGGAACATCACTAGTTATATATATATATATATATATATATATATATATATATATATATATATATAATTACAGACAAAACCGCGTACAACGTTATTTTTATAAGTTATTGCTTGATTATCAATAATATTATAAGTAAAATTAGTTAAAATAAGAATATTTTGTCTGTCTCTAAAAACAAAAATCCTGACAACAAGGACTATTGCTTAGAGCTAAATAATTAAAATGAATTCGGGTTAATTTAAGACTGCGCAAAAGCCAATTTAGAGGTTAAAAAATTCACAAAAACAAAAAATTTTAATTTTTTTGACGGGAGTTAGGATTCTGCAAGAAAAGTTCACGTAAGAATTTTAAGGACCCTCAAAATGCTATGTATATAGTATTCGTGATCACGTCATATATGTTTTGCTCTGTGGGAATGGTTGTGGGAGGAGTTGTTTTAGCCAATTAGTGCTTGGGGAAACATTGCTCTCCAATGAATGAGAGATCTCCATTTTTTTTCCTAACCGCTAATTGGATAAAAGTGATTCTGTAACATCATAACTCTGTTGAGATATTATTTAACACTGAACAAATTCCGTTTAAATAAGAAAGTTTTGACCATCATGTTTCTTTTTTTAAAAAAATTCAGGAGAAATGCAAAAAAACCTGATATTTAACGATTTTGTTATCTCATAAGAAGCTCCTAAATTTTAGCTAATTTCACTTAGAAAGCCACTTTAATAAGCTTTCGTCTGATATATTTTTATATAAATTTAATGGCGATTGAAGTGCAATTTTTCATTTCGCGAGTTTGTAAATTCTGCGGCTGTGTTGAACAAGCATGTGTAAAATTAGAATGATCTATTGTTGTATTTACTTATTTATTTCTTCCTAACACGCTACTGGTAATCACTTTAGATACATCAAAATAGAATTAAACTGACAATAGAACTAATCTAAGCTTGATAATAAACCAACCAGCAATTATGCTAACCAGAAATTAATAAATTAATATTCCTACGTTTTTAATCGATATTGTTTTACCTACCTGTTATAATAATAATTAAAGCTTAAATTTCTGTCAAATAAGTAGTGTTAAAACGTCTCGACAACTCAAAAAATCACAAAAATTGTATTTAAAAGTAAAAAATGCCTCGCCATCTGTCAAGCAACTGTTTTATTTTTTAAGAAGTAGTACATCATTATAATCAAAATTACAATCAAAATACTTTTAAGTTATCTGAAAAAATTTTGTAATAAAAATACATAATTTATTATTTCACTTGGCTTTCATTTCACTCCCGACCCACCTCGCTCTCGGCCCACTTAACCTTAAGATGTTAAAACTTTTTTAGTTTTATTGAAATAAAATAACTTTTCAACCTTTTAAAATTAAATAAAACAAGTTTCAAAGTTTTTTATTCCATTGAAAATGACTACCAGCGTGCATCTGTATTTTTTTTGTTTCGCAGCCAGACTCGCAGTGCGAAAATAATCGCAGTGCAAATCAAGCAGTATAGAGTGCAAAAAAAATCGCAGTCCCCACTGCGAGAAAACTAACATTGTGTTAAAAATCTTGTTGTTAAATGTTAAAAAACTAGCAGAAAATGGCAGAATTTTGCGAGAAAATTCGGACGCAATATAAAAAATGCGACTATTTTCGCAAAATTTTGGTCAACAATTTAGTGTATATATTTTTGCTTAAACTAATAAAAGTAACGGATTTTGGATTACTTTTACTTTTACTTTTATTTGAATTTTAAATTCACCTACTTTTACTTGCAAATACTTCAATTAATTTAAGTAAAATTTATGTATTTTCAACGAGTAAATTCCCTATATGCTTGTTGAAATTGATTGGCAGAAAAAAGTTTTTCAAGATGATAACAGGCTAAGAACCATTAATTTAGACAAAAAAACTTATTAAAATGAAAATTTATGCATAAAATAAGTCAAAAAATTTTGAAACGGAGCTTTGAGTCTCTAAAACCCGGTGTTTTGCTCCGTTTTAAAATACTTTTATTATGAAGAATCACGACGGTTAATTCCATGTACACAAAGGTTTCGAGCAGATTTAGAAATAATTTGTATATGATGTTGGTTAACAAAAAAAAAAACACAATCATAACACACGAAAATAAGATAAATATAAAACAATGTTTTTTAAAAGATAGCTGGTTGTGTATATTTTGTTTCTTCCTCATTTTTTCCGATCTTATACAAATTTTTTTAAATTCTTCTCGAGACCTTTGTGTACATCGAATTAAGTGTCGTGATTTTTTATACTTTTACTCTTACTTTAACTTAAAAGAATAGGTCTTACTTTTAATTTTACTTTACTTAAATAAAATTTTGACCCTTACTTTTACTTTTACTGTACTTAAATTAAAAAAATCACAAATTATTTTTAATCTTACTTTACTTAAATTAAAATTTTTCAAATTACTTTTACTTAAAATAATCGAAAATCAATACTTTTTACAACACTACTGTATACCACCAGTAATTATTTATTAAACAGCAACCGCTTACTGAGGCTGAATTGTTTAAAATGCTTAGTTTTGTCAAAAATTCGGTCTTTTCTGTAGGAAACTTTTAAAAATTAGCTACAGCCTACAAACGCATTTTGGTGAAAAAGAATAAATTTAGAATTTTAACTTGTGAAAATTCAAATTATCCTCACGCTTTTTTTTACAATTAGCGCTGCGCCACAAAAATGTCCAGAAAAATTGGCGGAAAGGAGCCAAAAACAAATGAGTGGGTTCAGCAAAGAAATGATAAATGTGCAAAAATTTTCTGGGTCCTATTTTATAAAAATTGCTTGTAATTGTAAATAAACAAACGCATATTTTATGTGTTTTGAATTGAAAATTTTGTTAATAAAATTGACCAAAGTCATATAAGAAATAATTTGCATACGATGTGGTTTAATTTGCATGGCAATAGTTGGCACGCAGCTGATTGGCCGTTCCGTATGATGTTCAGTTGAGTAATAATACGTTCAGTAGTTTTTGCGCGTTTTCCAACAAAAAATTTAGGTGATTCCAAAATTACAAATCTTTATTCCTGATTATCTTTCATGTGACATTGATCGATTGCATTTAAAATTTCAAAAATTACAAATTTGTAAATTCCGTTAATTCCACAGTTACGTACTTTTTAATTGATAAAAAAGGTCAATTTAAATGGATTTTAATTTACAATTACCTACAAAGATTTTTATGAAATTGGCAACTAGAAGTAAAGTGGGTATTGAGCGAAACGGATCGAGAGCGAAATGGCTCCGGAACGAAGTGGCAGGAACGAAATTCCCGTTTCCGTATTTTATATTAGTGTAACAACTCCCGTTGTATTAATGTTTTAGAAATATGACGTCCTATATAAATACAAATTGTAAAGTGAAATCAACGGGTTATGGTGCAACCAGCGTAGCACGTCATATGGTTTTGAAGATTTTAGGTTTAAGTCCTGTATTATCCTTTTTTCAATCAAAAAGCTAAAAATAGTAAATTTTTTGCATTTTTTTCTGTTAAAAACTCGATTTTTTTCTGCCTCATATTACAGAACGTTGAACAATACTAAAAGTGTAAGCCTAAGACTTTTACTAATACTTATATCAAATAGTCACTAAAAATGCCATTGTTGAAGAAATTACTGCGCACAAGAACGAAAAGAAAATGGTGGGATTTTTTTGATAAAGTAGCATATGTGAAAATTCTGCAAAGTTTTGGTCAGAAATTTAGTATACAAACGGAGTTGGACATTATTTTGTGTTATAAAAAAATCGGGTTGTATATAGTCATTTATATTCTTGATATAAATAATAAGCAATCAATTTTTACCAAAAGCACACAGTTTTTGTTATGAACTATAAATACCCCAAAACTTCTTATTTTAATTTCTCGAGTATACTGCACAATAATCCAACCTAACCAAAATCTTATCAACATTAATTACAAAACAAAATTGGGTTGCTATTTTTTAATGATTTCATGTTTATGCAAACGATTTGTTTTTATTTCAAACCCTGAAAGGTTTAAACTTTAAAAAATTATCTGCGTCCTTGTACTTTTTGTGCACGAAGCTCAATTGTGGGGTGGTGTGCGCTTTGGGCTTTTCTTTTTTTTTTTCCAGTTCTGTTTACAGTAAAATTTCTAACCAAAACTTTGCAGAATTTTCACATAGTGCTACTTTATCAAAAAAATCCCACCATTTTCTTTTCGTTCTTGTGCGAAGTAATTCTCTCTTCAACAATGGCATTTTTAGTGACTATTTGATATAAGTATTAGTAAAAGTCTTAGGCTTACACTTTTAGTATTGTTCAAGGTTCTGTAATATGAGGCAGAAAAAAATCGAGTTTTTAACAGAAAAAATGCAAAAAATTTACTATTTTTAGCTTTTTGATTGAAAAAAGGATAATACAGGACTTAAACCTAAAATCTTCAAAACCATATGACGTGCTACGCTGGTTGCACCATAACCCGTTGATTTCACTTTACAATTTGTATTTATATAGGACGTCATATTTCTAAAACATTAATACAACGGGAGTTGTTACACTAATATAAAATACGGAAACGGGAATTTCGTTCCTGCCACTTCGTTCCGGAGCCATTTCGCTCTCGATCCGTTTCGCTCAATACCCACTTTACTTCTAGTTGCCAATTTCATAAAAATCTTTGTAGGTAATTGTAAATTAAAATCCATTTAAATTGACCTTTTTTATCAATTAAAAAGTACGTAACTGTGGAATTAACGGAATTTACAAATTTGTAATTTTTGAAATTTTAAATGCAATCGATCAAAGTCACATGAAAGATAATCAGGAATAAAGATTTGTAATTTTGGAATCACCTTAATTTTTTGTTGGAAAACCGAGCAAAATCTACTGAACGTACTATTACTGAACTGAACATCATGCGTAACGACTAATTAGCTGCGCGCCAACTATTCTCATGCAAATTAAACCGCATCGTATGCAAATTATTTCTTATATGACTTTGGTCAATTTTATTAATATAATTTTCAATTCAAAACACATAAAATATGCGTTTGTTTATTTACAATTACAAGCAATTTTTATAAAATAGGACCCAGAAAATTTTTGCACATTTATCATTTCTTTGCTGAACCCACTCATTTGTTTTTGGCTCCTTTCCGCCAATTTTTCTGGACATTTTTGTGGCGCAGCGCTAATTGTAAAAAAAAGCGTGAGGATAATTTGAATTTTCACAAGTTAAAATTCTAAATTTATTCTTTTTCACCAAAATGCGTTTGTAGGCTGTAGCTAATTTTTAAAAGTTTCCTACAGAAAAGACCGAATTTTTGACAAAACTAAGCATTTTAAACAATTCAGCCTCAGTAAGCGGTTGCTGTTTAATAAATAATTACTGGTGGTATACAGTAGTGTTGTAAAAAGTATTGATTTTCGATTATTTTAAGTAAAAGTAATTTGAAAAATTTTAATTTAAGTAAAGTAAGATTAAAAATAATTTGTGATTTTTTTAATTTAAGTACAGTAAAAGTAAAAGTAAGGATCAAAATTTTATTTAAGTAAAGTACAATTAAAAGTAAGACCTATTCTTTTAAGTTAAAGTAAGAGTAAAAGTATAAAAAATCACGACACTTAATTCGATGTACACAAAGGTCTCGAGAAGAATTTAAAAAAATTTGTATAAGATCGGAAAAAATGAGGAAGAAACAAAATATACACAACCAGCTATCTTTTAAAAAACATTGTTTTATATTTATCTTATTTTCGTGTGTTATGATTGTGTTTTTTTTTGTTAACCAACATCATATACAAATTATTTCTAAATCTGCTCGAGACCTTTGTGTACATGGAATTAACCGTCGTGATTCTTCATAATAAAAGTATTTTAAATCGGAGCAAAACACCGGGTTTTAGAGACTCAAAGCTCCGTTTCAAAATTTTTTGACTTATTTTATGCATAAATTTTCATTTTAATAAGTTTTTTTGTCTAAATTAATGGTTTTTAGCCTGTTATCATCTTGAAAAACTTTTTTCTGCCAATCACTTTCAACAAGCATATAGGGAATTTACTCGTTGAAAATACATAAATTTTACTTAAATTAATTGAAGTATTTGCAGGATAAAATACGAGTAAGAGTAAAAGTAAAAGTAGGTGAAATTTAAAATTCAAGTAAAAGTAAAAGTAATCCATAATCCGTTACTTTTATTAGTTTAAGCAAAAATATATACACTAAATTGTTGACCAAAATTTTGCGAAAATAGTCGCATTTTTTATATTGCGTCCGAATTTTCTCGCAAAATTCTGCCATTTTCTGCTAGTTTTTTAACATTTAACAACAAGATTTTTAACACAATGTTAGTTTTCTCGCAGTGGGGACTGCGATTTTTTTTGCACTCTATACTGCTTGATTTGCACTGCGATTATTTTCGCACTGCGAGTCTGGCTGCGCACCAAAAAAAAATACAGACGCTGGTAGTCATTTTCAATGGAATAAAACACTTTGATACTTGTTTTATTTAATTTTAAAAGGTTGAAAAGTTATTTTATTTCAATAAAACTAAAAAAGTTTTAACATTTTAAGGTAAAGTGGGCCGAGAGCGAGGTGGGTCGGGAGTGAAATGAAAGCCAAGTGAAATAATAAATTATGTATTTTTATTACAAAATTTTTTCAGATAACTTAAAAGTATTTTGATTGTAATTTTGATTATAATGATGTACTACTTCTTAAAAAATAAAACAGTTGCTTGACAGATGGCGAGGCATTTTTTACTTTTAAATACAATTTTTGTGATTTTTTGAGTTGTCGAGACGTTTTAACACTACTTATTTGACAGAAATTTAAGCTTTAATTATTATTATAACAGGTAGGTAAAACAATATCGATTAAAAACGTAGGAATATTAATTTATTAATTTCTGGTTAGCATAATTGCTGGTTGGTTTATTATCAAGCTTAGATTAGTTCTATTGTCAGTTTAATTCTATTTTGATGTATCTAAAGTGATTACCAGTAGCGTGTTAGGAATAAATAAATAAGTAAATACAACAATAGATCATTCTAATTTTACACATGCTTGTTCAACACAGCCGCAGAATTTACAAACTCGCGAAATGAAAAATTGCACTTCAATCGCCATTAAATTTATATAAAAATATATCAGACGAAAGCTTATTAAAGTGGCTTTCTAAGTGAAATTAGCTAAAATTTAGAAGCTTCTTATGAGATAACAAAATCGTTAAATATCAGGGTTTTTTTTGCATTTCTCCTGAATTTTTTTAAAAAAAGAAACATGATGGTCAAAACTTTCTTATTTAAACGGAATTTGTTCAGTGTTAAATAATATCTCCACAGAGTTATGATGTTACAGAATCACTTTTATCCAATTAGCGGTTAGGAAAAAAAAATGGAGATCACTCATTCATTGGAGAGCAATGTTTCCCCAAGCACTAATTGGCTAAAACAACTCCTCCCACAACCATTCCCACAGAGCAAAACATATATGACGTGATCACGAATACTATATACATAGCATTTTGAGGGTCCTTAAAATTCTTACGTGAACTTTTTCTTGCAGAATCCTAAATCCCGTCAAAAAAATTAAAATTTTTTGTTTTTGTGAATTTTTTAACCTCTAAATTGGCTTTTACGCAGTCTTAAATTAACCCGAATTCATTTTAATTATTTAGCTCTAAGCAATAGTCCTTGTTGTAGGATTTTTGTTTTCGAGACAGACAAAATATTCTTATTTTAACTAATTTTACTTATAATATTATTGATAATCAAGCAATAACTTATAAAAATAACGTTGTACGCGGTTTTGTCTGTAATTATATATATATATATATATATATATATATATATATATATATATATATATATAACTAGTGATGTTCCTACATGCTACCTTCCAATATCATGCTCCGGAGCTCCGGCAATTCAAACCCAAGAGAGCTCCGCTCATTAAGTGACCGATTTTAAGCGCTTATTTAAGCTTGAAATACACAAAACAGCAAACATATAATCAAAAGAAAGGAAAAGAAAAAAGGAAAACATAAAACTGTTATTTTGATACAAAAACACAAAAAAAAAACAAAAACAAACAAACCTGCCAAAAAAGGCTTACAACAAATTTTTTTTAAAAAGTAACCAAAAACAAAAATAACAATTTTTTATATTCCCCCAATATTTATAAATTATTTAATTTAGAATCAAAATAATAAATTTATCTTACCTGCCTGCCTTTTTAAGACTATTTCCAGAGTTTTAAACAAATTTTGAAAAAAAAAATTAATTTACAAAAAAATTTTGAAAAAATAATCTATTGCGTCATAAAGTTATTTATTATTATAGTTATTTATTTATATATATTTATGAAGTTAGTACACAAAAATAGGGCGGAGCTCCGGGGGTTGCTCCAGAGCTCCTAAATGCGAAGCTCAGCTCCGGAGCTCCGGATCTCAGAGCTCCGGTGAACATCACTAATATAAACTAAATCTAACGTTATAAATATATTTAGTGATGTTACCCGGAGATCTGCTTTTAGGATTTCCAGAGCAACTTCTGTAGCTATGAATAATTGTCAAATTTATTTTTGTAAACTAAAATTTTTAAAAACCTATTCAAAACTATAAAATAATCTTAAAAATGTGAATAGACTAACTTTAAATGTATTTCACACTTAAATAAACATAAATTCGCTTACGCGTGGGAACGCGCGCATTGTTAAAAAATCAATGAAAAATAATTATAGGCACCTTGCACTGGAACTCGGTTTATACATGAAGTATGCAATAAACATAGCGAGTCATCATAATGAATAATTACCGTATCTCCTGCTTATCTTTTGTAGTATGCAGATCAACCGATCGAAATTTCGCGCGCTTTCGAGGGTTGATCTGCATACTACAAAAGATAAGTAGGAGATACGGTAAGTATCCATTATGGTGACTCGCTATGTTTATTGCATACTTCATGTATAAACTGAGTTCCAGTGCAGGGTGCCTATATGATTTTAACAGAAAAACGCGAGTGTATTGCATAAAAAATGAAGAAAAAAACAACTGTAATTTTATTTTAATGATTTTTTATGAAAAATAAATTTTATTTATTTTTTTACGTATTTTTAATTACACGTACGTACAGGCCCTGTGCCAGGGGGGCAGGGGGGCCATGACCCTCCTTTCTGGGTTGGTCGGGGTAAAAATTAAGGAAGGGGGAGTTGGGTGCAGGGGTGGGGGGAGGTAAAAGGGAAGGTAACTCCATCATGACCTCTGCTTCTCCCTACCTCCTTTCCTAGGGTATGCTAAAAATGGATTCTGCTGATTACGTCCCTTGAAGTTAATGTAAATAGGCATTTTTAAGCCTCAATTTTGCTCATTTTAAAATCTAAATTAAAATATTTCGATTCCGGCTGCTGGGGGGCTGGTGCCGCTGCGTGGCGCAAAATGTGGCGCTTCGCGCCGAATTTATCTACTGTTTTCAAACTTCTAGAGTGTGGCCCCCTCCTTTCGAAAATCCTGGCACAGGCCCTACGTGCACATACGTGCATTGTAAAAAAAGTGCTTAAATATGAACTAGTTTAAGTCTTGTCTTGTAACCGGCGGCCGTTACGATTATCTTTTAAATTTGCATATACGTCATGATCGACCGAACAGTTTGTCAAATCACAAAATCGTGATCATCAATCGATTTTCCGTTGTCAGTTGTATATATGTTCTAAATTTCAATTTATATAGAAATGATTCGGCCGAGTTATTCAAAATCAAAGAAAGCGTTAGGAAGTCACTTACTTACTCATCTGAAGATAATATTCAGCGGCCGACGGCCGCCGAAATTAGCAATTTGTATGCATTGGCAAATAAAATCTAACTGACCGCGATATTTGCAGTATTGAATCGACTATTTAACAATAAAAACATTCAAAATTTTTCACTAAAGCGGATTAATAAAAAAATTAAAAACTGAATTATTTATCAAATTACTTATTTTGTAACTTAAATGCAAATTTTTTAAGGGCTAAATTTGGTTAATTTTTGTATATTTTGCGAAAAGGTGGAATTAAAAAGAAATTCTGCGTTCTTATTTGTTTTTTTTTTAAACGTGATTACCGCACAATTTTAATTGGTCGCCTCCCCTCATTCCTCATTCTAATTTTCAGCGTCAGCCAGATATAATTCAACCATAATAAAAGAATTGCAAATTTTTCTGCTGCGCAGTTTCTAATATAATTTAAAGCACGGCCTTGGGTTAAAATCGGATGAATGACGGGTTGAACAATCTAAAACAAAATCAATTGTGTTTAATTAAAAAGAAAATTTTTAAGTTTATTTCTGCAAATAAGAAAATAAAAAAATTGAGCAGGAGACATCCGAAAATAGTCATGAAAATATTTATATGATCTTGCAGTCTCATTTCTTAAACTAAAGTGTGTAATTTTCCCTTTTACTTGCGCCGTTGAACAATTGCAAGTTTTTAAATCTCTCTTTTTCGAAGTGCAAGCAATACAAAAATATCAATATCTTCAATATATTCAGAATCATAAATTAATAAAGAGTGCTAATTACCAAAGTTAGTTCTACACCCGAACGAAAAGTTGGCATTGCGTCTTCAGCGGTGGCAATACCACCACAGTGTAATCCTGGTGGCATTACCACCTCAGTGTGAACCGGGATTAAGGGGGCGGAGCTCTATTGACTTTAACGATTAAAATAGTCGGAGGTCCGGAGCTTGATTAGTAGAACAATCGAAATGTTTAAAGTATGTACAAAAATGATGGCTGAAAATTTTTTAAGGCGATTACATCTCGCAAACGGTACCATCAATTTATAACGAAATTATATTAGCAAATATTGTTTTACGTTAGCCATATATTGATATAATTATCGTGAAAATTAAATTTTCCTTTGTGAAATTAAAAAAATCTTTCTGAGCCACCATCATTTTTGTACAAACTTTAAATTTTTTTGAACTTGAAATTGAAATCTTTTATATACATAAAAAAGCGTAAATAATATACATTATACAAAAGTATCAATTAAATTCGAACATTGTTATATACATACAAAAATTATTAAAGCAAAATGGTTTGTACATGATAATACAGCAAAAGTCATGTTAAAAACAAAACCAATACAAAAAACATACATTACAAAAGTAAAGATTAGAAAATGTAGATAAAAGGGAGAAACACACTGAGCATAAACGGCTACTCACATCTGTCTATCGAACCTAATAAAGGCGAAAAATCAAACGATTTAAGTTTTTCTTTAAAAGAAAGCAAAGTTTTTGCTTCAACAATATTTTTTGGTAGTATTTTGCAGTATTTTGCACTTCGAGAAGCAAAAGAGTATAAAGCAATATTTTTATTTACTAAAGGTAAGTTTAGTTTATATTTATGATCATTTTTGCCTATAAAATTTGCAAATGAGTAAAAATCATTAAAATTTAGTGCGTTATGCTTGTGCACATCAAGATATCAAATTTAATTCTTCTTACTTCTTGTAATTCAAGATTAAGTTTTTTTAAACGATTAAAATAATTGTCTTGGAAAAGACCACATCGGTAAAATAAACGTCGTGAAAAATATCTTTGCACCTGTTCTATTTGGTCAATATCTTGGCATAAATAAGGAGACCAAACTTGGGAACAATATTCTACTAAAGGGCGCACAAAACTCTTAAAAGTTAGGGTTAATGCTCGAACGTTTTTGGTCTGAAACGATCTAAAAATAATGTTTACAATGTTTATTGGTTTTTTGCAATCTTTTTACAATAATTAGAAGATTTTAGATTGGAACTTACAAGTACACCCAAATCTCGTGCTTCATTATTTGTCTCTAATTTCTTGTTATGCATAAATATTGGAAGATTAGGATTATTAAAACCCATATGCATTATAGAACATTTGTGTTCAGCGATCTGCAGCTGTTATTTTTTTGCCCATAGTAATAATATATCTATCTTTTTCTGAAGGACTACATTATTTTAAGTTGTTAATCTTGTTTGATATAACTTAACATCGTCCGCGAAAAGTTTACAGTTAAGACCACTCATATCATCAGCTATATCATTTATAAAGAGTAAGAATAGTAAAGGACCCAGGACGGAAGTCTGAGGAACCCCAGAGGTTACACTTTGCATTTTAGATTTTGAGTTTTCTAATTTTAAACGTTGTTGTCTATTATATAAAAAAGCTGCAATCCATTTAAGAAGATTACCAGAAATGCCATACGATTCTAGTTTTGTTATTAATTTTTTATGAGAAACTGAATCGAATGCTTTAGTAAACTCAATAAAAATCGTATCAACTAAATAACCTTTGTCTAAAGCTTTTATCCAATCATTAAACGATTTAAGTAATAATGAGCAAGTTGACTTTCTTTGCAGAAAGCCGTGTTGATCTTTTGGTATTAACTTTTTTGATTTTAGGTAAGCATAAATTTGATCATGAACACAAGTTTCCATAACTTTGCAAGAAATGCAGGTGAATCAAATCAGTCGATAATTCTTGGAATCACTTGGGCATCTTTTTTTAAAAAGTGGAATAACATCAGCTGTTAACCAGCTGTATGGCAAATTATGGGTTTTAAATGAAACTTCAAAAACAAATGCTAAGAGTTCTGCCAAAGAATATGCTAAATTCTTAAACAAAGTTGCAGGTAAACCGTTTGGAGTTCTACTAAATTTGTTTTTTTTTTTGTTTTCTAAGGGCTTTAAATACAATTTCAGGAGTAAACTTCACGTTATCAAGTTTACAATTGGAAATAACTTTTTTCGGGATTGTAACGCGATAACCATTGTCACGGGTAAAATTTTTGCAAAACGTTGAGTTTAGGATTTCACATTGTTTGGTTGGATTGTCAACAAGTTTATTATTACAATCTTTTTAAGGGTGGAATATAGTGTGTATTTGAAATTTTATTTTGCTGATTTCTGATATACTGAAACAAACTAGATTGATCATTTTTTCACAAAATTTTTGTTCACGGTTTTCTATAAAATTGTTAACCTCAATTCGGAAACGTCCGTTTAATTTATTGTATTCAATTTTTAAGAACGGATGCATACGTTTTTTCCAAATTCGTTTTTTTAATGCAATCTATTGAAATGCTCACATGAGCTGATTATTTATAGAACAAACTTAATTTACTGGATAAAAATAAAA
>JASAMX010004872.1:0-10836 GCA_030248175.1 Microlaimidae sp. YZB2_3 | reverse complement strand
CATACGCCCGGTGAAAAATCGCCCTTTTTCTGCTCTATTCTTAGACAATTTTTCAAGGCTAGTCTGCCATTTTTTTTAATCAAATTTAAAAAATAGCTAATAAACTATAGTTTTAGCTGCGCAATGACATATGTTTATAATCATTCCGTTGCGAGATATACTTTTAATTTTAATTTAACAGTTTTAATATTATCAACAGAACACACATCATTTATCAATAAAAAAATGGCTCCTAAAAACAATTATTGCGGAATATTCTACACTTTTTAAAGAGCCGATGTTTCTTTCTGATCAATCAGTAACGAAGGAGGAACATCGGTTTTAAGATATAAGCTTTTGAAAAATAAAATATTAATAATAAGGAGAAGAAGAACATAATACAAAATTCACCCTAGCTCTTTAATTATAGATTGCGCGGTGCCGTGGGGTTTTCGTGTGGCGCTTCTGCGCCACCAATATTTCATTTATAATAAAATAAAAAAATAATAAAAAATAATAAGAAGAAGAAGATGAATTAGAATTACAAAATTCACCCACATTGTTTAATTATAATTAGCGTAATGCAGTGGCACTCCAGTGCCACCGACAATTCAATTATATTTTTTGAAATAAAAAATAAGAAAAAGAACAAAATGAACATTAATGGCAAAATTTACCCATGTTTTTCAATTATAGTTGGCGCAGTGAAATGAGCCTAAACTGCCGTGTGCCACTCCTACATCACCAATGATTGCAATTATATTTTTTTAAATAAAAATAATAATGATAAGAAGAAGATGATGAACATGAATTACAAAATTTATCTACGTTCTCCAATTATAGTTGGCGCGGTGTCGTGAGCTATGTGGCGCCCCCGCGCCATCGATGATTGGAATTATATTTTTTGAAATAAAAATAATAAGAAGAAGAAGACAAATTAATTAAGAAAATAAAAATGAATTACAAAAATTACCTGGTGCCCCATTTATATAGTTGGCGCGGCGCCGTGAGGCTAAATCGCAGTGGGCGCTCTTGTGCCTTAAATGATTGCAATTGTTTTTTTAAATAAAAAAAATCAGAAGAAGAAGGTGAACATGAATTACAAATTTTATCCACGTCCTCTGATTATAGTTAGCGCGGTGCCACGAGGGGCTAAATCACCGCGTGAACGATGAAGGAATATCGATTTTAAGATATGAGCGTTAGAATAATAGTAATAAGTAGAAGAAGATGAACATGAATTACAAAATTTTCGCAACGTTCTCTAATTGTAGTTGGCGCGGTGCTGTGGGGCTAAACCGCCGCGTGGCGTTACCGCGCCACCGATGCTTATTATTATTTTTTAAATAAAACTTTGAATTAATTTTTTCATCAGTAACGCAAGAATTAAAAAAAGTACTTTCTTGTTTTTGAAATTTCCCGCGCGGTTGAAGTAGATGGCGCTGGGAACTGGTGCGGTTTCTGCCACCAATTAGAAATCGAGCTCAGTCTTCTACAGTTATGGCGCAGTTTCTACGAGGGGCTGTCCGTTGTCTGCTCTGTACAATCCTTATTGTTGCCAAAAGGCTGTTATTGTGCGGTTGGGAGTTTTTATTTATGCATTTTTTCAATTTTTTATTTTGATCAATAAATCGATAACAAGGACCTAAATGAAAAAAGTGCTTCCTAAGAAAGTTGCGTAATTTTTTCTTCTTTCTATTGAGCCCATGTTTATTTTTGATCAATCAGTAACGAAGGAGGAATATCGATTTTAAGGATTGAGCGTTGGAATAATAATAATAATAATAATAATAATAATAATAATAATAATAATAATAATAATAATAATAATAATAATAATAATAATAATAATAATAATAATAATAATAATAATAATAATAATAATAATAATAATAATAATAATAATAATAAGAAGAAGAAGAAGAAGAAGAAGAAGAAGAAGAAGAAGAAGAAGAAGAAGAAGAAGAAGAAGAAGAAGAAGAAGAAGAAGAAGAAGAAGATGGTTCTGAATTTCAAAATTTACCCACGTTCTCTAATAATGGTTGGTGCGGCGCCGCGGGGCTAAATCGCCCCGTGGCGCTCCCGCGCCACCCATGATAAATTTTATATAGCGCAAGTTGACATAAAAAAAAAGAATAAACATAAAATAATGGTTCAATTGCAAAACGTAATTTCAAGAGTTAAAATGTTTTATAGGTAAAATACTTGTAGCTGAGAACGTAGGCGTGGTTTAATTTTTGCCCATGTTTAATTATCTTTTCACCTATTTTATTTAAAAAAAAATCATTACTAATATAAGATTATTATATAATTGGTTTTAGTGTAAAGCAATCCATTTATATTCGTAATCAACGCTTGTATTTTTGTTTAAATTTTGTTATGTTATACGTTTAAAATTAATTTTGGTTAAGATTATTTCGTAGTATGTTGACATTTAACATAGCCGTTAAATTCTTGCTGCCGTCTTTTTTAACGGCGCAATGTAAAGTGAATCATTCCAATTTGTTTCCGGCCATTGGTCCCCACACGCAGAAGAGAGCATGCGTACCGTAAAGAAAAAGACTCGCGATGTCATTTTGGATTTTGCAACCTCAAGTAAAGTTGGAAGCGTGGCCACACATTCTAACCGTATCCTGTTAAGGGAGCAAAGGATATTAACATGAAAACAAAAATTTGGTTTTATTAGGGTTCGACCTCTTCACCTCTGTCAAAGCGACTACGCCTTAGCTGCTTGCGCCACGGCACCATCGGAGAACCAGATACAAAAACACATACATTAAGAAATACTACGTATTAAATCGAATCTTATTGGCTAATAAAGTGACGTCAGATTCTCGTGATTTGAGTGGTTACTTAATGGGGGGAATTGTTTCATCTAACGAACAACTGTGGCAGCCACGTTAGGTTTACTTTTAGTACTAAAGGTAAACCCAACGTGGTTGCAACAGTTGTTCGTTGAATTAAAAAATATCTCTCATTAAGTAACTATTCAAATCACGAGAATTTGACATCACTTTATCAGTCAATTAAATTCGATTTAATACGGAGGATTTGTTTGATAAAGTGACGTCAGATTCTCATGATTTGAGTGGTTACTTAATGGGGACATTTTTTAATACAACGAACAACTGTTGCAGCCACGTTGGGTTTACCTTTAGACTAGGACTAGGGTAGGACTACGCAAAAATGTTAGCCTTTAACTAGTACTATATTAGTTAACATTTGGGCTAACTAGTACTAGACTAGACTAGATAAGAAAATCCTGGACTACTTTTATCACTAAATGTACAAAAGTTAATTGAAGCCATACTTTAGAATATTGCGTATCACTTAAAATGATTAAAATGTTTATAAACGAGTTTTTTTTTATAGTCCCGATTATTTTTCGCTGATTTTCTACTCTAAAGATAATGAGTCATGTTACGTGAATTTGAAGATTTGATTTAATTTAATATCCGGGAATCTCGTGATTTAATATTTATAATATGAAATCACGAGATTTATAATTAATTTATAATTAATAATATAATATTTAAATCTCGTGATTTGATTTAATATCTGGGGCTATTCAAGAGATTAGGATAAATTTAAGAGGTCAATAAATTTTTCTTTAGCTGACATAACAAGCCATTTTTCGACATAACATTTTTAGGTAAAAAAATTGGTTCTAAACTTCAAAACAGTTTTCAAAATAAACATAAAATTTCAATTGTCAGCATTCTTTGTGAACAATGCTAATAAAAAACAGCAGTAAGTGAACAGAAAATAAAAAAAATTGCTTTTAAACTTCAAAACAGTTTTCATAATAAACATAAAATTCCAATTGTCAGCATTCTTTGTGAACAATGCTAATAAAAAACAGTAGTAAATGAACAGAAAATGATTTAGGGTCGATGGAGCCTTAGGAACTTGGAGCTGGAACTTGGAGCCAAAAATAGGGAACTTGGGCCTAAAAGTGGGAACTTGAATCCAAAAATAAAAATTGCTAAAACGTTTACCTAAGCCTAAGCGGAACCTAAATCTAACCCCAAACCATTTTTTTCTTAAAGGCTCCAAGTTCCCATTGCTCGTGGCTCCAAGTTCCCTGCTTAAGGATTTAAGGACCCCGTGCCCAGAAGAGATTTAGCCCAAGAAAAGTGGCAAAATTTGATAAACAGTTGGACATTTTCTGTAGTTAAAAACTATTAATTTTTTGACTTTTCTCGCGCTACTTTTTGTGCACTTAATATGATTTTCTCGCTTTGACTTTTACTTGTTGTAATTTTTTAGGGAAATTCATAAATTTTATTATTAATTGTAAAAAACTAAGCGGTGCTAAAAATCGCTTGTGTACAAAAATCAACAAAAAGGTTGGTTTAATCCTTTAAAAAAATCTATTTTAGTCGCACTCATATGAGTTTTTGGTCAAAAATTTAGTGGAAAATCGTACATTCTTTTTTATTATACATTTTTGCTAACAAAAACACTAATTTTTTAACACATTTTTTGAAAATACAACAGTATCATAATATTTAACTTTTGTGTTTATTCATATTTGATTAAACGTTAATATAAAATCTTGTTTTTTGGCAAGTGTTTTTTGGACACAGGCAAAACGTATGAGATCATCAAACGCTTCGCTTTTGATCAAACATTTACACTTATAAATTTTTATGTGTCTTGTAAATTAATATTCTTAAAATATTACTTAGGAATTTTCTAGAAATTATTATTTAAGGATTTTCAATGTATTTTTTTATCTCTAAATATACAGCTATATTTTACATAATAAAATTCTTATATGACGTGATTGATAATAAAGTCAACGCGTTGCTTAGCTATTTTTTTAGCATATATACAGTCGTTTGTTACGATTTAGAAGTTACTACTTGTTTCATCCTACATGAGTTTTACTAAACCCATAATTTTGTATTCACTATACATATCTATATGTATTAACAGCTTTACAAAAAAATATTTAAACTATATTTTTGCGGTTGAATTATATCTGGTTGCCTCGGGGACATGATGACAAGATTGCAATTAAAATTGTGTGATCATGACGTTTTTTATTCTATGAATTATTGTTAAAATAATGGTGTTAATTTTAATCTTTAATATTAAACTTTTTTTGTTAATAATTTTAAATTATTCTTTTATAAAATAGTTGATTCACTGCCCTGCTATTCATCGAGGTCAGCTATACATAGGTTTTATTTGCCTATAACGTAATTTTTTATTGTCAAATAATGCTACCTTACAAAAAGTTTTTTAACTTAACCTTCAAAAAAGTTTTAAATTAGCAGAATGCTTACGTTTAAAAGATGTCACCTTCAAATAGGTGTCTGATTGGTATTTCTTTTTTCCCCGGTGGAACCGATTTTTTTAAATCCCCCTATGTTTTCAGTTTGCGGAAAATATTTTAATTTTTCTGATCCGTTAAAAATTAATACAACTAAAAATTTTAAGAACTTTAATACAAAATAAAAATAATAACCTACGTTTTTTGAGGTTAATTGCTTACCACCGATTTTAGAAACCCAATAACCTACGTTTTTTGAGGTTAATTGCTTGCCACCGATTTTAGAAACCCGTACAAAACAAGGGTGGTGTTTTTAAAAGTAAACAGAAGAAAAATTTGTAAAAATAACATGGGTTGGGTTCTCAACCAAATTTAGAGGACGCAAAACAGGATGTGATATGTTTGTTGAAGTCACCACATCAAAGTTGGTAAAAAAATAACATGGGTTGGGTTGGATTTGCAAACCAAGCACTTTACTTTTGAAAAATGTTTTATTTTTTGTCTTCAAAAACAATTGTTACTAATTGCTAAAAGTAAAATAATATAATAAAACAAATTCATTCATTTATAAAAATGTTCTTGATTTTCTAAAGCTATTTTTTACAATAAAAAAGAAAGATTTTTAATGAGAGTAATGCAAAAAAAAGCTGCGACTTCCAGTATTGATTTTAAACTACCAAATCGAGGTTACTCTGACACAAAAAGTCACAATACGCCTCAAATCAACGTGAATCTGACTAATTTTGCTTATATTAATTGTAATTAAAAGATAAAAGGAGTCACAGTTACGAGTATTTTACGACGAATCTGACTCATTGTGTCAGAGTAACGACGAAATGTAAAAATTACTTCCGTTTCAATGATAGTTTCTTTGCCAAAAGACACGTGTCTATCAGAAAGAATCCTCGTATGTTTAGTTAAATAAGTGAAATAAATAATTTTCGTTTTAAATAGGGTAACTGACTTAAATTCGGCCGGCCTTAATTTCGGCCACCGGCTGTTGTTTTTGTTAAGCGCGTAGTTATTAAGTGAGTTAAGTAATGGCTAGATAGATGACATGACGATCTATCCAGCCATACGCAATTCATTTCATAACTTTGCACATGGCAATAATAACAGCCGGTGGCCGAAATTAAGGCTGGCCGAATTTAAATCAGTTACCCTACCCAAGTTTTACTTTTGGCCTGGTCCTTTAAACTACTCCAACCAAAATAAAAAGTATAAGGTATAGAATAACTCTGAATAAGCGTCTTTTCCTGTACAAAAGAGGGTACAAAAAGAAAATAATAGAATTTGAAAAAATCGTAGTTTTCTTAGTTTCTTAAGTTTACACCTATACTTCATAAAAATTGCTACATGATGATATGTTTCACTACGTTGAAGTGCTTTAAATATTAGTTCGTGCTAAATAAATTTTGGTTTTTTTAATTAAACGTCACAATAGTTAGAAATCATCACTAAAATAGCATTTTCGTGAACAATGATTAGATACATTCTATCAGGGTGAAAGGGGTGTGTGGTGGTGGGGGGGGGGGGGGGGGGGGGGGGGTGGTGATAGATGATTGCTGAATAGTGGTAAAGTAATCCGCCACTGTTTCAAAGAATTCTTGGCAACAAGGACCACTCGTTTTTTTAGAAAATATCACGTGCAGAGAAACACATGATGAAACTAAATAATAATTGGTTACAAAACCTCTGAAAACTTTTTTTTAATTTTTCTCGCTCACTGGTTTATTGTTTATTTCTTCGTGGCGGAAAGCGGTTACGCCCTTATTTGCAGCCTGGGCCCTATTTCATAAAGACGTTTGTAAATTTTCATTTTATAAATCTCCGCCTATTTTTTTGTAAATTACATGATATTACATGATATAAATTACATGATATACGATAGGGCGAATATTGATCGGTCAGCGGAGATGAAATGACGTGGCTGCGACCAATCAGCGCAGAGCAGTGCGCGGAGATGCTCCCCCTGGATTACAAGTCGTAAAACCTTTATCATGTATTTTACAAAAAATAGGCGGAGATTTGTAAAATGAGAATTTACAAAGGTTTTTATGAAACAGGCCCCTAGAAGACTTCACCTTTAGTTTATTATCTGCAAATTATAAAGCTCCTTTATTTCCTAAAAAATGTCATAATGATCATCGCAATATTAATCATTTGTAAAGCGACTCAGCACACCATAAAGACATAATAAAAATAAAATAAATTTATTGGGCATATGAAAACCCACACTTTTATCACTTTTCTTGAAAATTAAATTGCTTTACCATCGTATCTAATTCCGTGTTAGCCTACCATAGCGGTCAATCCAAATAAATGATTGCTTGAAATTTTACAAAAATTTCTGAAATACGAATAAAACAATTTTAAATATTTAAAAAGTGAACTTTAGCTTGTATATAAATTCAATACGTATCAATAAATTTGTTAAAATATTACTTTTTTCCATTCAAAACAGAAAATCTATTGATTTTTCGAGTGCTAACAGCGAATTCAGGAGATTAGGGATGGTATAAAACAGAGTGACATGTGACAAGTGATAAGTGTCCGCGCGCGTTAATACCCTTAAGGCTGATTCATACTTAAGTAAAAACGTCCTTACACTACATACATTTTTACATACGTTTATACGCTGTGTTTGTCCTTTGGATTTTGTCCAAAGGACGTTTTTACATAAGTATAAACCAGCCTTTACACTGTAACTCTGGTCGCGGCGGGGAAACATGCTGTCACCGGTCACTTGTCACTTATCACTTCGGTTTGTTTAACCAAGAATTTGTCAAAAGTTTAGTGTACAGTCGGACATTCACTTGTGTTATATATTCTTGTTTTAACCAAGTTTAACTGTTTTCAATAATCGGACAACTTAACCAGTAGTTATCATGCCGTTTAGTGTACCGTATAAAGACGTTCCAGAACCTATTAAAACCCGTTAAAACTGTCCAAAATGCGTGTGACAAAACCGTTATAGAAATATTTATTGTTTCCATTATATTTTATTTTTATAAAACGGTACGTATTTAAAAAAATAACTGACATTATTTTAGTATACACCTGAGAAACGAAATTTATAGTATTGGACCTGTAAAAAATGTATTTTAAGGCTGGTTCATACTTATGTAAAAACGTCCTTTGGACAAAGTTTAAAGGACGGACGTTTTTACATACGTTTATACGCTGTGTTTGTCCTTTGGACTTTGTCCAAAGGACGCTTTTACATAATTATGAACCAGCCTTTAGAGCTTTTAATTTTATCTTGACAATATTACTTTACTGTAATTATGGCTGTTTTTTTGTTTATTATACTTGTGAGACAAGCTTGGTGATTTTTTATCAAAACGGATTGTTTTTCAATTAATTTCATATTAATGTCACGTAAAGGCAGCTTATTTGTAATGAGTTACGACTAATATATAACTTGTTTTCATAACAAGCCATTTTTAATACTAAACCTGCTTTTTTATGTTTAGAAATGTTTTTATTTCGTGGGTTTATTTAATTTTGCTTGATTACACTATTCTCTTATATTTTTGCTTCAAAGAAGCTTTCAAAATTTAAAAACACCAACCTTCAATATAAAATTCAAAACTATTACAAAAGATTGATAAGGATTAATTATATTTTTGACTTTATTTTTATTTGATAAAGTAAGCAATATATAACAATAAAAACAAACCGTTTAAAAATATTATTTAAATAGTACTTAAAAAGAAGAGGTACCAGTTAAATAAAACTTTTCGACTTTTGGTCCCATTCTAGGATCCCATATAAATGACTACTATTTTACTGGGATGCCATTTAAATAGAATCCCATTTAAATAAGTACAAGAAGTAAAATGGTAGTTATTTAAAGGTATATCATTAACATGGTACCAAAAGTCGAAAAGTATTATTTAATTGTAAATGGCAAGTACCCATATAAATTGTACCCTTTTTTCAAGCGGTTTGTTTTAAGTATCTCATTTGTGCTTAATTATATATTTTTGATAAAGTTATTTGCCCGGTAGTATAGCTCCAAACGTGTTTCATAAAATCCTATTATGAATGGTCACACGTCTGTCAGAACCAAATTTTAAAACCTGTGTGCCCCAAAAGAAGCACATCGGATTTTATGATACACGCTGCAAGTTTAAGATTGACAAACAATCTTCCGGTAAAATGAGACAATCATTATAAAATACTCGATGATTTTGGGGTAAAAGGGGTCCGTTTAAATTTAAAATGATTCACAGGCACACACATTTTATACGATTTTCGGCTCATTTTGCCGTAGTAACGACGAAATATGAAACATCTGTACTCGATGAAACCCTGAGATTTTCGTTGCGGCTTTTTGATTTTTGTATTTTATTATTTAGCACTAGTATTATCTATTATTACTTTTGTGAACATCCATAATTATGAATTCCCAACTCGGGATTTATTTTTTTAAATGAAAATTGAAATGAAAAGGAAACATTCAAAAAAATTTTGGAGGTTATTGTACCTTCAAATTTTTTAACCCGTCCCGTAATCAAAAATATATAATATACCGAAAAATGTGCAACTCCTATATAAAAAAGTGCGAAAAAGTAGGCCATTATAATGAGCCTTTCCATTTAAATGACACTCTTCACTATAATGGCATAGTAGCCGTTTTAATTCGGCGAGTTAAAATGGAGAGGAATAGCCATTTATATTCATATTATATTTTATACATTTATATTCATATTATATTCATATTTTATTTTTCCACCGACCAAAATCGCTAAACGACAAAGTAAAAACCTTAGTTTTTATATACTGATATTTCTGCGAAGAGTTTTTCCGGAAGATATTTGCGAGGTTATTCGATATTATAATAGCCATTTATTGATTTAATTTCACTTCATATATACTTACCATTGTAATAGTGTGCGGGCCGCAGGAGTTTTCTCGTGATGGGTTAATACTGTCCAACACGCTAAAACTCGTGCGGCCCGGACAGTATTACACTTGTATATATAAAGTGAAATTAAATGAATAAATGGCTATTATAATGGCTTCCTATCCATTTTAACTCGCCAAATTAAAATGACTACTAAGCCATTATAGTGGAGAGTGTCATTTAAATGGAGAGGCTCATTATAAAGGCCACCTTTTCTGTACTTTTTTATATAGGAGTTGCAAATTTTCGGTATATTATATATTTTTGCCGTAATTGCCTTTTCCTCGGCTACAACCGTAAAACCTTCGTAAGATTTATGTCATACTTCCGGTGTCCTGAAATTTCGTCTTGTACATCTCGTCTTTCAACATCTCGTCTTCTACAACTCGTCTTCGGAAAACTCGTCTTTTAAACATCTCGTCTTCGGAAAACTCGTCTTTTAAACATCTCGTCTTCGGAAAACTCGTTTTTTGGATGTGATTTTGTAAATGTACTATTCAAAAATGCGAGTTTTCACCCCAATGATAATTTTTTCTTTGATTTTTGGGTTATGGTTAGGCTTGGGAAAAAATAAGGGTTTTACTCTTCAGTTTAAAAAACATCATTAACCCGTTCCCGTGAAGGAGCAATACGTAACTGAACGAAGTAAATACGGCACATATAC
>JASAMX010004867.1:0-10423 GCA_030248175.1 Microlaimidae sp. YZB2_3 | reverse complement strand
TCGTGTACTTGGTTCAGTTACGTATTGCTGGAGTTCTGGCTTTAGCAAGAAGAGGGATTTGTTTTCTTCGCTGCTCACTGCTCAAAGAAGGTCACACATAGATATTCTTGAAATTTTCAGTCTTGCGCAGCTTACCATTTAGATCAAACAAATCTGTTGCGAATGTTATTCTTGTTGAAACGGATTTTGGATCCAATCTTGGCTTTTCTGAATCCATTTTTCCTTATTCGGAAGCAATGCACAACACTATGGCTTTAACCATCTTGAGTGCTGTTGATATTGTTTCCTCGGAAGAGATTCACGGCTTATTCAAAATCCTCCTTTTTCGTGTTGGATTCTTGCAAACCAGCCACAACTGCTAGAGTAACACGTTCTCCATAGCACTTTAGTTCTTTTGATGCGCTCTTCCATCCAAAGCAGGAGTTCCTGTATTACACGGGAACAAGTTTTTGCGAATGGACTTCTCGTCGATTCCGCTAGAACGTTTTCAGACAGCATCCAACTTTACAACATGAACCAGCAGCTGGGTCTGGTTCCAATTCCAGTTCGGACACCTCGAGCATGGAGCTGTTCATTTTCAGCATTGCACTGAGAATTTCCTTGTATTGTGAGCCGCCATTCTCTTCACAATTTCTTCGTACATGGAAACGTGAATTTAACGTATGTGGGTAAAATTGGGGGGAGGGGGCAGTGCACAGGTCTGCATAGGATACACACATATTTCCTACAGGTAAAAAGTTTTAAATATACAAAATAAACATGAAGTATTCGCTGGAATAAAAAAAAAACAAAAGGGAAGGATACACAAATCCAAAACGGGCCTACTTTACATGCACCTATTAATTCTAAATAAAATTATTAAAGCTAAAACTTTTTATTTGTTTTGCAAAACTTTCCAAGCGACTGAGCACTTCAATTTGCGGTAAAAAATATTCAAATATCTAGCTAATCTTAAAGAAAATGAGTAAAAGAAATTTTTTTTGTTGCTTTGTCTATTCTTAATTTTTTGAGTATGATCATTCTGACCTATGTAATCTCCCCATTTAGAAAACTGTGAAATATATTAAATCATTAAAATTGTTAAGAATAGAAAAACAAAGTTTAAGATTAAAATGAATCCTGTGTTCTTCAGGAGATTTAATATTTAAAAAAAACGTAGACGTTCAATGTAATTATACTTACAGTTAAGACCACACTTAGAAAATAATCTTTTAGTAAAGGCTAGCTGAATTCTCTTCAAAGCATCTATATATTTTAGCAAATATGGAGACCGAACTGGAGTACAGTACTCCAATTTTGGCCAGACGTAAGTCTTGTAGGCGGTCAGTAGGGCGTTAACGTTTTTGGTTTTAAAACAACGAAAATTATGTTTGATATTTTAAATGGAGATTTCACAATAACATAGCAGTGGAAAGATTGATTTAGACTGTTTGACACGTACCCCAAGGTCCCGCGCTTCGTTTTCAGTTGATAATTGAGTACTTTCAATAAAAAAAGGTAGCATAGGATTGTTATAACCCATATAAACCACATTGCACTTATTTAAGGCTATGCTTAATTGCCATTTTTTAGCACAAGAAATGAGCTTATTTACACTTTCTTTCAATTTTGATTGTTTTCATTTTTTTTTGCACATGGTACAATTTAACATCATTGGCAAACAGCTTGCATGTGACGTTAGGTACTTCATCAGCACAGTCTGAAAATTTCCCCCCCCCCACTTTATTGGAGGATTTTCCCCCTTTTTATTCCTCCCCCGCCCAAAAATGAAAAAGTACCCAAAATTATGGCGCCATTTTTTACTTATTAAGACGCCATCATCGCAATTTTTTTGCAGTTTTTAGCCTATTTCAATGCATTTTAAGCCATTTTAAATCTGTTTTTACTTTACTTTTTGTCCCTTTTTTCGCTTTTTCTTTATTTTTTTTCTGCTTTTTTTTCTCTTTTTTTCTCCCCTGCTTGCCCCCCGTCTTCTCGCCCCCCCCCCATTTCAAAACAGTTGCCCAGTGCCCTGCGCCCATTATGGAATTTTGAACAATAACTGCCCTTAATCTATAATTAACTTTGGGAAACTTTTATGTTTGCGTTTTTACATAAGCTTTTTAAAACAAGTGCTAATCGTGGGTAAATGAATTTTGGTATGCATAATTTGCCACACCATAATTTGCCATACCAGTTTTGTAGGAAAGAGGGGAAGTCATGACCAGAAAGAAAAATGTGACTGAGCTGATCGGCGCCGCTGCTTGTGAAGGCGGCGCTTGGGTTTGGGGTGCTGATGGCTGGGGTGAGGGTGCGTGAGGGAGCGACTGGTTGTGGAGGTCGCAGTGTTGGATGACGCTCCTCCTTTGGTCGTAATACAAGAATGGGATCTGGTTTGGAAATATCCCAGTGTTGATTCATCTTGGTTGCTATTGGAGGAAGGTCGCTCGGTTATCGCAGATGTCTTTGTAGAATTTCCTGTCTCGCTCAATGACGATCGAGGAGGATCTGCTGACATATTGGGTCTTTGCACCCTAGGGTACCGCAGTGTTGGCGAGCTGAGGGTAGTCGCGACGGATGACCGGTTCAAAACAGCGGGCTTGCTATATAAATAAACAAGAATTAATTTGATGTTGGACACCTATGTTCAACTGTCTACCGGTTAGTTAAATTTATTTGTTTAATTAAGATTTATTATTGTGGCTGTTTTTAACCTGAATACAAATTGCAAGAAAAATTTGTGTATTATGACTAAAAATATATACAGCAAAAATACATGAAAACTGTACAACATATACTGAGTAGCTGTTTATACACACTAGTGTTGTAAAAAGTTACTTTTACTTTTACTTAAAGTAATAAAAGTATTGGATTTTGGATTACTTTTACTTTTACTTTTACTCGACTTTTGAAATTTCAATTACTTTTACTTTTACTCTTACTCGACTTTTGAAATTTCAAATACTTTTACTTTTACTCTTACTCGGATTTTCCACGGCAAATACTTAAATTAATTTAAGTATGTGTGTGGTTGGGGGGTTTTTGGGTTGGTTGGTTTTGTTTTTTTTTTTTTTTTTTTTTGTTTTTTTTTTTTTTTTTTTTTTTTTTTAATTTTTGTTTTCTTTTTTTTGTTTTTCTTTTTTTTTGTTTTTTTTTTTTTTTTTTTTTTTTTTTTTTTTTTTGGTTTTGTGTTTTTTGGTTGTTTTTTGTTTTTTTTTTTGTTTTTTTTTTTTTTTTTGGTGTTTTTTTTTGTTTTTTTGTTTGTGTTTGGTTTGTTTGGTTTGTTTTTGTTTTTTGTTGTGTGGTGTGGTGTGTTTTGTGTGTTTTTTTGGTGGTTGTTTTTGTTTTGTTTTTGGGTTTGTGTGGTGTTTTTGTTGTGTTTTTGTGTTTTGGTTTTTTTTTGGTGGGGGGGTTTTTTGGAGGGTTTTGGCTTGGTGGGTGTTGTGGTGTGGTTTTTGTTTTTTTTTTTTTTTGTTTTGTTTTTTTTTTTTGGTTTTTGTTTGTGTTTTTGGTTTGTTTGTTGTGTTTTGTTTTTTTTTTTTTTTGTTTTTTTGTGTGGTTGTTTCTTGGGGGGGGGGTTTTTTTTTTTTCTGGCTTTCTGTCTTTGTCGTGTGTTTTGGTTGTTGTTCTGGTTTTTGCTTTTTTGTTGTCTGAGGGTTGCTCTTTTTTGTTTTCCTCCGCCTGTTTTCTTTTTTTTGATTTTATAGTGTTTGGTATCTGTGTGGGCTTTTAGAGTGTCTTAGAGAGTGGGGTTGTTCGTGTTCTTGCTTTGCTTGTTTTCTGTTTCGTTGTTTTGTGTGTTTTTTTCTTGGCTCTTGTTTCTGCAGTGGTCGGGTTTTTCTGTTCCGCTTTTGGCTTGCGTTGGTGTTTTTTTTTTTTTTTTTTGAGTTGTTGTGTTTTTTGCTTGGCTGATGTTTTTGATTTTGCTAGTTGTCTTGTGGTTTCGGTTTTGTTTCCTAGAGCTGTTTGTTGTGTCTTTTTTGGTTCTCCTGTTTTTCGTAGTTTTTGGGAGTTTTTGGGAGGGGTCCCTCTGATTTTTTTCCGTTTTGGATTGAGGTTGGGGTGCGTTGATCTGAGTGTGTTTTGTTTCTTTTGTGTTTTGAGAGACAGTCAGTGTGGTTTTCTGACTGGTCTTTGTGGCTTGCGATGGCTGTTTTTGCCGAGTTGTTTTGGGTTTTTGTGTTTCTTTTGTGGAGCTTTGCAGTTTGGCTTATCTCGCTTTCTTTGGTGGTCCGTCTTCTCTGTGTTCATTGTTGGATGTTTTTTTGTCTGCGAGGAGAGATTGATGGTCTTCTCTTCCTGTTGTATTCCCGAGTGTTTTGCTTAGTTCATGGGGTCTTCTTGTTTGCGAGGGCTTTTTGCCCGATTTCTGGATCGTTCGATTTAGATGGATTGTTTTTTTGATTTAGAGCTTCATCAGATAGGGTTGAGGATGTGAGTGGTGTCGTTGTGTTTGTTTTTTTTTGGTTCTGTTGCGTTCTTTGCTGGTTTTTCTTGCTTAGCATAGTGTGCATATGCTATTGTCCTGGCGGAGATTCTTTCATGCTTCAGTTTGGAGCGGTCTGGCGCCTTGTTTTCATGGGTTTTTTGTGGTTCCTTTCATTGTTTTTTTTTTGTTCTTTGCTTTAGATTTATGGCAGTTCTGAGACTGGTGTCCGTTTGGGGCTTGGTTTTCTGATGTGCCCGTGTTTTTTTAGAGTCTCGATGATTTTTTCTGTTGGTTTTTTGTCGCGACTTTGGAGTGTTTTAGGTCTGGAGTTTGTTTCTGGGTGTGTTGGTGTTGGTTTGAACTATTAATTAGCTGAGAAGAGAAATTGTGAATCAAGTAAAAATTCAGAATATGTAGGATTAAAAGAATGTGGATCAAATAAAACATATGGAATTCACTGCTTTAGGAGCTTCAAAAAGCTTCGCGTGTGAATTTATTTGATTATCAGAATCAGAAAATGAAAGAAAAGCTCATTGATGTTCAAAGAAGATTGGAAAAAAATCAAATCAGCTTGGCTTAGAACTGATGGGTGTTTATTGCGGAGTCAAAGAACATAGTTTGTTCAAAAAAGAAATTGGAAAACTGATTTCTAAAAGTTTTCTTATTGTGGAATTGGGATCTCTGTGGTTATTTTTGGTTGATTAAAACTGATGGATCATCAGTAAAATTCTTTTAGAATCTTTGGATTGTCGCTGGTTTTGTCTTTGTCAGGTACTGCTTAGTAAATTCTTTGTTGTTATAAGAATTAGAACTTATTTGTTGTAAATAAATAAATTCTAATTGGTGTTGTAATTGGACTTTCTCTTTGTTAAATATTTTTGCTTTTTTAATTGTAAAATAGATATCATTCTTGATTGATTAGAGCTAAAATGGTTTGCAAATATGGAACACAACAGAGAAGAATAAAAAAATTAAATTTTCTTGAGAAAATTTTTGTTGAGCGAATTTTCTTTGTCGGTGTACTTATGAAAGAAGGCTTTTTCTTAAATAAAAAATTATTGAATGGGTTGGTCTAATATTAGGATTATTAGGAAAATTGGGTCTTAACAGAATTAGATTTTTTGGTTCTGAAGCATTGTCAGTTAGTTTTGTGGTAATTTATTTGGTGTTAAATTATTTCTTCTCTTCTGTTCTCGTCTAATTTTTGTTTTTTTTTTTCTCCTTGTTTTGTCTTCTGGTTTTGTTTTTTGAGCGTCTTTGTCTAAAATGTTTTGTTAAGGCATCAGATTTGGGCTTTTTCAAATAGAAAGTTTCAATATTTTGTCTTCTGTTTTGTCAAAATATCTTGAGCATTGTCTAAGCTTGCAAACATTTTGTTCTGCAAATTTTGGTTTCCTGATAATTTGGTCTCATTGATTGAAAACAATTTCTAAATATAATTCAAACATTGCAGCTTCTATTTTTCGTTTTTTGAGCTTTTGGTGTCTCGGCTGTTTGCCGTGGAAAATCCAGAGTTTTCTCTGCGTGGTGGCTTTTTGTCTGTATCACTCTATCAACAAGCTATCTTTTTGCGTAGCCCTTTGTGTGGTGTATTGGGCTTTCTCTTTCTTTTTAGTTGCAAAGAAATTTGCAAATTCCTTTTTCTCGAGATGATAATATTATTATTAAAAAATATTTAAGATATTATCTTTTTTTCACTGGGCTAAATACAAAATTCTGGAAGTTGTTGTGATAAGCTTCTTTGCAATCCCCGCTGTACGTGAGAACATAGCTCAAGAAATTTTTTTTATTTTTTTGGATTCTTTCGGCCCCCCCCCCCCCCCCCCCCCCCCCCCCCCCCCCCCCCGATTTTTTAGTTTCAGGTACATTTGGAGAATATGCGTTCGGGTTCATATTTATGCTGTTGGTTTTTGCTCTTTCTATTTATTCTTCTGTTTTTTTTGTGATTTTTCTTTAATGATTTTATTTAATGTTTATTTTTGGTCATTTTTTGGCGTGGGGAAATTGGCTCAATAAAAGCAAAAGTTATTTCTTTATAAAAAAAATCTTTTTATCAAATCATTCGGTGTCAGTTTAACACTCCGGCCTGGTAGATAATCTGGACATTTCTCATGTAGATATTCATGAAAGTGTTCTCAATTTGCCAAGGCAGTTGAACTTGGAAGGTGAAAAGAGAATAAAGGAGATGTGAATCAATGGTAAGGTTGTTTTTGCTTTTTTTCTCTCTGTTCTGACGTGGAGCTTGTCTCGGGGGGGTCTGCGCGTTGAGTTCAAGAGGGAAAGGGCATGAATTCTTTCTGGAAGAACTAAGAGCGGGGCGAGGTGAGAGTAGATGAGCTTTTCTTCGTCTGTTCATTATTGATATTTTTCGTCTCGTTCGTTCTAGACTCTGGTGTACTTGAATTTGGTATTTCAACGAATGTAATGAATTTGAAAAAGAAAATCAACAAAAATATGAAAAAATTTTAATTAAAGTAAGAATTTGATTTGAATAAGAGTAAAAGTAAAAGTATTTGAAATTTCAAAAGTCGAGTAAGAGCAAAAGTAAAAGTAATTGAAATTTCAAAAGTCGAGTAAAAGTAAAAGTAAAAGTAATGTTTTATTGCTGTTTCTTTTTGTTTTTTTTTTTGTGTTTGTCTCTTTTTTTATTTTATTTTTTTTCTTCCAAAATCCAATACTTTTATTACTTTAAGTAAAAGTAAAAGTAACTTTTTACAACACTAGTGTGTATAAACAGCTACTCAGTATATGTTGTACAGTTTTCATGTATTTTTGCTGTATATATTTTTAGTCATAATACACAAATTTTTCTTGCAATTTGTATTCAGGTTAAAAACAGCCACAATAATAAATCTTAATTAAACAAATAAATTTAACTAACCGGTAGACAGTTGAACATAGGTGTCCAACATTAAATTAACTATTGTTTATTTTTATAGCAAGCCCGCTGTTTCAAATGGGTCATCCGTCACGACTATCATCAGCTCGCCAACACTGCGGTACTCCAGGGTGCAAAGACCCAGTATGTCGGCAGATCCTCCTTGATTATCATCAAGCGAGATAGGAAATTCTACAAAGACATCTGCGACAAATGAGCAACCTTCCTGAGCACCCAAGATGAATCTATAATGGGATATTCCCCATCCAGATCCCGTTATTGTATTATGACCCAAGGATGAGTGTCATCCAACACTGCGACCTCTACAACCAGTCGCTCCTCACGCACCCTCACCCCTGCCATCAGCACCCCAAACCCAAGCGCCGCCTTCACAAGCAGCGGCGCCGATCAGCTCAGTCACATTTTTCTTTCTGGTCATGACTTCCCCTCTTTCCTACAAAACTGGTATGGCAAATTATGGTGTGGCAAATTATGCATACCAAAATTCATTTACCCACGATTAGCACTTGTTTTAAAAAGCTTATGTAAAAACGCAAACATAAAAGTTTCCCAAAATTAATTAAAGATTACAGACAGTTAAAGTTCAAAATTCCAAAATGGGCACAGGGCACAGGGCAACTTTTTTGAAATGGGGGGGGGGCAATAAAACGGGGGGCAAGCAGGGGAGAAAAAAAAGAGAAAAAAAGCAGAAAAAATAAAGAAAAAGCGAAAAAAGGGACAAAAAGTAAAGTAAAAATAGGTTTAAAATGGCTTAAAATGCATTGAAATAGGCTAAAAACTGCAAAAAAATTGCGATGATGGCGTCTTTATAGGTAAAAAAATGGCGTCATAATTTTTGGGTAATTTTTTTTATTTTTCCGCGGGGGGAGGCAATAAAACGGAGGGGGGCAAATCCTCCAATAAAGTGGGGGGGGGGAAATTTTCAGACTGTGCTGATGAAGTACCTAACGTCACATGCAAGCTGTTTGCCAATGATGTTAAATTGTACCATGTGCAAAAAAAAAATGAAAACAATCAAAATTGAAAGAAAGTGTAAATAAGCTCATTTCTTGTGCTAAAAAATGGCAATTAAGCATAGCCTTAAATAAGTGCAATGTGGTTTATATGGGTTATAACAATCCTATGCTACCTTTTTTTATTGAAAGTACTCAATTATCAACTGAAAACGAAGCGCGGGACCTTGGGGTACGTGTCAAACAGTCTAAATCAATATTTCCACTGCTATGTTATTGTGAAATCTCCATTTAAAATATCAAACATAATTTTTCGTTGTTTTAAAACCAAAAACGTTAACGCCCTACTGACCGCCTACAAGACTTACGTCTGGCCAAAATTGGAGTACTGTACTCCAGTTCGGTCTCCATATTTGCTAAAATATATAGATGCTTTGAAGAGAATTCAGCTAGCCTTTACTAAAAGATTATTTTCTAAATGTGGTCTTAACTGTAAGTATAATTACATTGAACGTCTACGTTTTTTTTAAATATTAAATCTCCTGAAGAACACAGGATTCATTTTAATCTTAAACTTTGTTTTTCTATTCTAAACAATCTTAATGAGTTAAATATTTCACAGTTTTTTAAATGGGGAGATTACATAGGTCAGAATGATCATACTCAAAAAATTAAAATAGACAAAGCAACAAAAAAATTTTCTTTTACTCATTTTCTTTAAGATTAGCTAGATATTGGAATACTTTACCGCAAAAAATCGTAAGTGCTCAGTCGCTTACAAGTTTTGCAAAACAAATAAAAAAGTTTTAGCTTTAATAATTTTATTAGAATTAATAGGTACATGTAAAGTAGCCGTTTTGGATCTGTGTATCCTTCCTTTTGTTTTTTTTTATTCAGTGAATACTTCATGTTTATTTTGTATATTTAAAACTTTTTACCTGTAGGAAATATGTTTGTATCCTATGCAGACCTGTGCACTGCCCCCTCCCCCCGGGTTTACCCACATACGTTAAATTCACGTACCCAAGTACTAAGAAATTTGAGAGAATGGCGGCCCACAATACAAGGAAGTTCTCAGTCAATGCTGAAAATGAACAGCTCCATGCTCGAGTGTCCGAACTGGAATTGGAACGAGATCAGCTGCTGGTTCATATTGAAAAGTTGGAGGCTGTCTCAAAAACGTCTAGCGGAATCGACGAGGAGTCCATTGCAAAAACTTGTTCCCGTGTAATACAGGAACTCCTGCCTTGGATGGAAGAGCGCATCAAAAGAACTAAAGTGCTATGAGAACATGTTACTCTAGCAGTTGTGGCTGGTTTGCAAGAATCCAACACAAAAAAGGAGGATTTTGAAAAAGCCGTGAATCTCTTCAAGGAAGCAATCAACAGCACTGAAGATGCTTAAAGCCATAGTGTTGTGGATTGCTTCCGAATAGGAAAAATGGATTCAGAAAAGCCAAGATTGTCCAAAATCCGCTTCAACAATAATAACATTCGCAACAGATTTGTTTGATCTAATGGTAAGCTGCGCAAGACTGAAAATTTCAAGAATATCTATGTGTGACCTTCTTTGAGCAGTGAGCAGCGAAGAGAACAAATCCCTCTTCTTGCTAAAGCCAAGGAACTACGCATATCTGAAGAGAGAAAGATTTTTGTGCATTACACTGACTCTGGTGATCCTTACTTATTTGACCAGGATAAACAGTGCATGCTTGAAATTAAGGGCTCTAACAAAAATCTGGAATAGGAATCAGTGCAACCCTGTTGCAAAGTTTTCAAAAAAGAGTCAAAATATATATTAAATCGTGTTAAAAAAAGTTCTTTAAAATTAACATTAATGAATGTAAGATCTATATTAAGTCATCTGGATGAGTTTTAGCCCCTAATTTCAGGAGCTGACATTAATTATGGTATACCTGATATTTTGGTGATTCAGGAGTTCTGGCTTAATGAAGATATTCCCAATCAACTTCTAGTTAAAAACTATGATTTTAATATAGTTAGGAAAGATAGAATTCATACAAAAAGGGGGAGGCATTTTTATTCTGATTAATAAACAAATAAAGTATAACCATGTATTAGTCTGTGAAAAATATAAAAATCTTGAAGCACTGGCAATTGATCTTATTATTTCAAGTAGTAAAAATGCATTCTCAGTTTGACA
>JASAMX010004864.1:0-23988 GCA_030248175.1 Microlaimidae sp. YZB2_3 | reverse complement strand
TAGAGGGGAGTGAGCGTTTATGTCGCCTGTGATGATTGTGTTGTCTTGCTGGGTGAGTTGGTGTATGTGTGTTGTGTCTGCAATTTGATTGTTTTCTGTTGTTGCTAATTGAGTGTCGCTTAGAGGGATGTAGATGTTTGTATGTGTTGCTTTTGCGTTTTGTGTATGCGTGTTATGAGTAGCTCTGATGTGTTCTGTGTTTGTTGTGGAGTTTGAGTAGGATTGATTTGGGAGAAGATAGTGTCTTTGTGTATGATTGTGAGTAGTCCTCCCCCAGTTTTGCCTTGTTAGTCTTATAGCTTTGGTGTGTTTGTTTGCGATACTTTGAGTTTTGTTTCTTGCACTTTAATGATGACTTTTTGAGTTGTGTTGGCGAACATTTGTAGCTCTGTGATGCTTGTGTTAATGCCATTAATGTTTGGTTGTAGCATTTTTAGTTTTGATTTGGCGTGTTGAGTATTATTGTTGTTTAGTGCTTGTTGTGCTGTGGTGTTGGTTGTGTGTGTTTGTTGGTTGTTGTTTGTATTGTGTTGTTGTGTTTTGGGTTTTGTTTTTGTGGTTGTTGTTTTTTGTGTTTGGTGTAGGGTGTGTAATTGGCAAGACCATATTGTTTGTTGTTTGTATTGTTTGAGTGTGGTTTGTCCACATTCTGCATGTACCCAGTGTGGTGTGTGTTTGTTTTTGCATTGTATTAGTGTTTGTTTGTTAGTTATGTTTTTGTTGCATATGTTACATGTGCTGTATATTACTGTGACCCTGGGACCAAGGTTTGATTCGACGTCCCCCGCGCGCAGTATTTAAAGCTCCAGCCAGAGCGCGGGTTTCGGATTGGAGCTTGGCAAAAAGTTGCCAGCTGGTGTCTGGTTTTGATACGATCCTGATTTGAAAACGAAGCATTGAAAGATGTTGTTTTGCTTCGTTTTGCTTTCCCACCAGGAGCAGGATCCTTTCCTTTCTGGAATTGTCAAAGGAATTTAATAAGTAAATGTCGGGTTATTTTAAAAACCATATGCCTTTTTATTTGATATTTCTATGATGTCAACGCAGATTGCTTGAACTGTATACTACTAATATAATGTAAAAATAAAAACCTTTCTTTTTAAAAGGGGAGTAAACAACAGTAAAAAAATCAAATTTCATTTAGATATTTTTTTATATTTTTGCCTATTTTAGTACTGCAGTATTATAAACTTTAGAGAATTTGATTTGCTGTGAAACTTTAGTAACTGAATAGAATACATAAAAAGTCGTTAACTAACCATAAAGTCGAAATTTTGTTTGTGGGTTTACCCAGTTCATCTGTTTCATCTTAATTTCCGTTTAATTTGTCTGGATGAAAATTTTGTTTTATGGTATGGTGCCCTTTTAAGGTGTATTATCATATGTGCAAAAGGGGGTGGTCCACCACCCCCTACCTAGCCTCGAAATTTTGGGACCCCCCCTCTAGACGAAATTCTAGGGCCCCTCCCCCCAAATTTTAGGCACTTTTTTATACTAAATTTTTTTCCAAAAGCAATTTTTAACACATATTCATGTTTTTACACCCTCTTTATACCAGATATCATAGGTGTTTTTTTGGGGGGACAGAGGGGTGCACCCCCCCTAGAGCCAAAATTTTGGACCCCCCCTAGAAAAAATTCAGGGGCCCCCTACCCCTCTCCCCCCCAAAGCTCGAGAGCGGTCCGGCCTGACCCCCTCTAGTGAGGCAGACCCCCCTCCCCCCTCCCGACCAATTTGGAGGTATATTTTTTTATTTACTGTCAAAAACACGGGTTTTTAGTTAAAAACAGTGTTTAAATACACTTTTTAGGCCTAAATAGGCTGTTTTAATACATAAAATTCAATATTGAACGTAAAAACACTTAAATTATTGAGTTAAAAAAATTTTGCTAAAAAATTGAACCCCCCTTACCCCCCCCCCCTAAATTTGAAATCTCGCACCCAAGATCAACCCCCTAAAAAGCCAGGGAGGTCCGGACCGGACCCCCCTGGAACCCCCCCCCCTAAAAAAATTTTGGCCTTCCACCCGGGGGTGGACCCCCCTAGCGGACCCGACCAAAAACACCTATGCCAGATATCGCTTTTTATGTAATAAATTGTAATATTATCCTATAAAAAGAACAATTATGAAAGTTATTATGGTGTAAAGCTGTTTTGCTTTGGACGCCGGAGAGCCCCCTTTAGATTTCAAAATTTCGCACCCCAGGTCAACCCCTCCTAAAAAGCTAGGAGGGGGGAGGTCCGAACCCTCTGGGGCTGGGACTCCCCTCCTAGAATTCAAAATGCGATATACCCGGGTAACCATCCTCCACCCCCAGGCTGCCGGGACCGTGCTCACCTATGTGTATTATTGATGAATTAAATAATACCTGGCGATAATTATCCTTTTAGGTTTCTCATTTGGAACTGGCGGCACATTGGGCGGAGGCTTGGCTGCCTCCGTAGCACCGACTAATAATCTGTTCGGCACGCCAACCACCACCACTGCTAAACAAGGTAGACTATTTATTTTTAAGATTTAATTTTCATCTTTTATGTAATGGTGTTAGATTTTTCGATTGTTTTATTTTAGAACTTATACTGATTATTTTAAAACGACTGTAAATCATATAATTTAAATAAACATATCTTTAATTATTATATAAATTTTTATCTTTTTTTCTAACTCACTCTAAAATATAAGAAAAACTATCTTATGGTGTTTTTTAAACTAAGCATTTCAAAAAATTCGTTAATAATTAATAATCGCATTCGAAAAAAGCAGAACAGAATTTTTGACAACAAATGTCCCGAATATCTGCCCTGTGGTTCTTGATTTCAGAAACAGATATGGCCCCGTGAATAGTTGGGGGTTTTTTTTGTTAAATTTTTTGTAATTATTGTATTATTTAATATTTTTTAAATATAAAACAGGTCATACTGCTACGACAACCGGATTGTTCGCCTCACCGGCCGCGACCACCGCCGCAGCTACCGCGGCTCCCGCGGGAAGTGGTCTGCTAGCTGCTCTGGCCACAACCGCACCCGCCTCCAGCACAACAGCACCAGCCGCTCCGGGGTTTTCCCTCGGCTTAGGACAGACCAGCAGCACCTTGGGTAATGGGATTTGATTTTTTACTGGGCTCGTACAATTGAACGCATTGAGGTTTTTTGCAGAACAAAAAATTTTAGATATTTTAATAAATAGAGAAATATAAAATTAATACAAAGCAAAAAAATTTTTGACAATAATGATAATAAAATAATATAAAAAACTATCTTTAAAAGATGTTTAGTTTATTGGTTATAAAATTAGCTTAGCTGAATTAGAGCGACTCGCAATCGGTGCGCTTGGTCTTTACAATGTATTGCTAATGTTAGCCGTATGGTTGCTAGAATAAAACTAATGATGATTATGATGATGATGAGCTATAAATAAAAATAACCCTAACCTAATTCCTAACCAGGTTCCACATTCATACATTGTTTCCACGCTCATGATTGTACTTATACATTTCATTATTTTAGCAAAAACTACGACTGCAGCTGCATCGACAGGTTTTTCACTCCCCATAGCAACCACATCGGCCGCAACAACAGCGAGTGGTAAGTAGCTATTATTTGTAAGGGCACTTCATTCAAAGTCTGAGTTTTTGCAATATTACTTATTTGAAATCGGTTTCCAATTCTATAATCAATTCGGCACCATCTCCGTTTTAATTGGCTTTAAAGTGTGAATCGAAATGAATGCACTACAAAACTTTCTGCTCTATTATTTTTAATTTTATCACTTCTACTAAAACATTTAAAATTATCGGAGAAAATTATAGAATTTAAGAAATTTTTAACGAAACCTACCAATTTAGTTTTTACGTTGTTTAGATAAGATTAAGTATTGTAATAACCCAATTAATTAAAAATAATTCTTTTAGTCTTCATTGTTTTATTATAATTCTAAAATTCCTTATCGAACCGTTTTATCTTTGTTTCTAAAAATTTTGGTTGCATTCCTGGGCGTCTGGGGCGAAAGGTTAGAGCTCACGAGGTGCAGTACCCCCAGTGGCGTGCCCAGGATTTCATTTGGGGGGCGGTCTGGGGGGGAGGGGGTACATACTAACCCTGAGGGGGATCTGGGGGCGGCAGCCCCCCAGAAATGGGGGGTCCGGGGGGCGAGTACCCCCCAGCGGGTTCAAGGGGCAGAGCTTCTTGTCAGGGGGGTCCGGGGGGCAGAATGGGCCCCCCCCCCCCTTAAGAGAAAATTTTTAATTTAAGGCGCTAAAATACACTAGAAATTTTAATTCCAGATGATAATTAAAACAAAATTTTTTTAATTATCATCGCCAATATTTTTTCGTATTTTAAGTTTAAAAAAGCATGAAGAGTATGTATTTATCCCTCCTATTTCCGTTAGATTCATAGGTGTCCGACCCTTGACGGCTAGGGGGGGGTTTGACCCCGGGGTCAGCCCATTTTTTACCATTTTGTAGGCCCAGCAGGGGGGGGTCAGCCTGGACCAAATTTTCGAAAAATTTTGACCCCGGGGTAGCCTGGACTGAAGGGTCCTTAGGGGGGGGGGAAGCCTGAACTCGGGTACTTAGGGGGGGGAAAGCCTGGACCTGCCGAGAAAAAGCTTTTGGAAACTGTTAAAAACGTTAACATATTATAAGAGGTACCTTTTTGTAGATTTATTTTGCTTCCCGTAAAAGTTTGACCAACTTTTCTTCTATTTTCCGGTTACATAATAAATAATAAATAATTTTATTTTGTTTTTATTTCATTATTTTGCATGCGGCAACTTGCCGGGCAAGTGTTTAACGAACGGCGGCACTCGGCAGTGCAAAAAACGGACCGGTCGTTTAAAAAAACGGACCGGTCGTTTAAAAAAAACGGACCGACCGTTCGTTTTTAAAAAACGGTTCGTTTTTAAAATGAACATCTGAATTTTATTTTTTTTATTTTTAATGTAACGTACCAACCAGTTTGTAAAAAACCTAAGTTTTATTATAAATTATAAAAATTTTTATAGACCACTAAAATTATTGTTATATTTATGAGGAATATATAGCCAAAAAACCAGGTAGTAACCATTAAAATGGTTTACAGTAGTTAGCTTATGTAAATATGTCTATTCTTTTATATGAGTGAGTGAGTGCATTATTATTGTTTGAAGTTCAGTAGAAAGTTTTATGCAAGTAAATGTGTCTTGTTTAGTAAGAACCAATGTAAACAAATGACGTAATTTTATTTGCACGCAGGCAGATGCTAACGCTACAATACACAACACACATTCACAATTATATAACATTTTAAAAAAATACCTACGTGCTACATATGGGTGCATTACATTTTATTATACAAGACCAACTTTCTTCTATTTTCCGGTTACATAATAAATAATAATAATCATTGTATTTTGTTTTCATTTCATTATTTTGCATGCGGCAACTTGCCGGACAAGTGTTTAACGAACGGCGGCAGCGCAAAAAACGGACCGGTCGTTTAAAAAAACGGACCGACCGTTCGTTTTTAAAAAAACGGTTTGTTTTTAAAATGAACATTTGAATTTTATTTATTTTTATTTTTATTGTAACGTACCAACCAGTTTGTAAAAAACCTAAGTTTTATTATAAATTATAAAAAATTTTATAGACCACTAAAATTATTGTTATATTTATGAGGAATATATAGCCATAAAACCAGCTCTGATAACCTAAAATAACAAATCTATAGAAGTAGATAAGGGGGGGGGGGGGGTGGACCAGCTGTTAGGGGGGGGATTGTCAAAAACGCCTTCAGGGGGGGGTCGGCCTGGACCGGGATTTTAGGGGGGGAGGGTCCAAAATGGGCGCTAGGGGGGAGGGGTACCCTGGACCGGTCCTCAGGGGGGGGGGCAGTCCGGGCAGTCCGGGCAGGTCGGACACCTATGGTTAGATTTATGCATGTTTAGGATTTTCCATTTTGGGAACGCCTGCGGCAAAAAGCCTGGCGCCGAGCACGACTGCTTCTCTCAACTTGGCCATTTCTCCCAAACGGACTCTGACTTCTACCACCACTTCCGCCGCTGTGTCAACGGCGTCCGTTGCCCCTGCCAATACTACCGTTCCAGCCGCTACGGCTGCAGCGGTGCCAGAGTAAGTTTCGCTCGCAGATTTTATAATTCCTTGTTTTCATACATGGGCAAGTTATCCGGAGTTGGGGGGGGGGGGGCGGTTAAACTCCAAATTAGAGGAGGAGGGTTAAAATCCGGGAAACGCAAAATACCCATATCGTTTTTTTTTTTTTTTTGGAGTGCATTTGAACCATATCGTTTTTGATTTTGAAGGAAAAAAAAAGTAATAAACGCTAATTTTAGGTCAAAAAGCCCTTTTTATTGCATTTTTGAGCTTTATACTGTTTAAAACATTCATTTTGACCTCAAAATTTAAATTTGGAGGCAGTTAGAAGTCATTTTGAAAACATTTTTTTCTTCGTTTTTTCAAAATTGGGGGCTAACCTTTTCTCCGACCCCACTTCTAAGGGGGGATTAAAGTCCCTTCTCAGAATTTGGGGGGTTACCCCCCATAACCCCGCGTGCCCATGTATGCTTGTTCTGTGTTGTTGCAAAGAAAATGCTATCCTCTAAGCATAGGTGGGCAGGGGGGTTGGGCGGTTATACCCCCTGAAAGTCGATTATAGCCGACCTACCCCCTAAAATTTGGGGGTACCCCGGACGCCCCCCCCCCTTAAAATTTTGAGGATCCCAGTACTAAAAACGCTAAAAATGGGGTATTTGAGTTATACCTCAAAAAAAATTTTGGGACACCCCTCCCCTCCAAATTTCGGGGGTCGGGTATACCCCACCCCCCCCCCCCCCCAAAATCTGGGAGGCTGATCACCTATGCCTCTGAATCGTGGCAAAACTAGTGAACACAAAAATATTACTTTGAAGATCTAGAGTTAGTATCACACAAATGGCATTTGTGTTTTTTTCATCATTATTTTTAGTTGAGAAAAATACGTACGTCTAAAAATATGAATTTTGTTTTGTTTACCTTAAATTTTTTGTAGTATTTTCTAAAATTCAAAGAAATAGGCTTGATTTCTTGGAAATATATTAAAAAAAATTGTCGATGGAGTATGTTACCACGTTAAGGAGAGAAGCATGTTAGGCAAGGAGTATTGAAATAAATTATCCAAGATTTTTGACTTTAAAAAAATATTTCTTTACAGTGTAATAAAGCAAGAGCTCATCAATTCCATCTTGGAACATGAGATAAAAAAAGTGGAAACAGGTTATTATTGTTGTCAAATATTGTTGCACACTTTTTGTAATTACGTAGTTGCTTTTCTTATAATGGGAATTCAAAAGGTATTAATATTATTTTAGGCAGCCGAAACAATTAAATTTTACAGAATTAGAAGATAAAATTAATCGTTGGACTCTCGATTTGGAAGAACAAGAACGGGCTTTTTTAAATCAGGCAACACAGATTAACGCATGGGATAGAGTGCTGCGAGAAAATGGAGATAAAGTATGCAGTTATTATAACATTACACACAATTCACAACAAATTGCATGGGTTCTTTTTCTAAATTAGCAGCACTTCTAATTTAATGTTGTTGTGTCTTGCAAAAAATCAAAATTAAGAGAAATTTAAGGGGCTGAACTTTTTTGTGCGATAAACACAATTAAAATTTGCTACGAAGCCTTCTTTTATAATTCAAATACTAAATAAATTTTTTGAAAGTTTTTTTAGAAAAAATATTTTGATACAATCGTGGTCACATTTTGTTTCTCGGTACTCATCGTAAACACATTATTTAAAAGGGTGTTGGTGCTATATTTAATCCCAAAAAAATTGTAAAACACCTAGCGACTGTTACGCCTAGCCACGCCTAGCCTCGATCTAATATTTTGTGCTTAGGAAGAAACTTATTTAGAGAAAAAAAATTAAAGGTCCCAATATCAAAAGCCAAACCATCTTTATTTAAGTTTTTGGGATAAATTACCTAGAATCCGGGGGAAAGAGGTTGGGTTTATACCCTCAAAAAAATCCCAAAACTTTCCCTTTACTCCGGAAACCATCTTCCGACTCTACCTTTTACAATTTGGGGGTCTTAGACTCAATACTAAAAATGCTAAAAAGCTAAAAATGAAATATTTGCGGAATACGCCCAACCCTCCCCCCCCCCACTCCTTCCCAAAAAAATCCGGTAGGCTGCGCACCTATGCTTAAAGGTGCGGTGTCAAACTTTTTGTCTTCGATTTTGATAATTTTTTGTTGAAACATTACCCCTGCTCCCAATAGCTACAAAAAATTTGTCAACAATATATCTTAGTGGTTCAGGAGTTATGACTCCCCAAAAATGGCGTTTTTCGACAATTCTGTACGTGACCGATTGCTCAATGGGTATAACGATTTACGTTACAAATTATGCACTCAAAAAAAGCGGCTGCTTTCTATTTTAATTTGATACCTTGATCGTTAAGATTGGTGCAATATTGATAAATGGTGATAAAGATCGTTAAGATTGGTGATTTTTTTGTACCAAAAATGCAATATCTCGACAAATACTGCACCAATCTTAACGATCAAGGTATCAAATTAAAGAAGAAAGTAGCCGCTCTCTTTGAGTACATAATTTGTAACTTAAATCGTTATACTCATTGCGCAATTTTCCACGTATAAAATTGTCAAAAAACGCCATTTTTTTGGGGTCATAACTCCTGAACCACTGGAGATATTTTGTTGAAAAAATTTTTATGGGCTATTGGGAGCAGGGGTAAGGTTTTCAAAAAAATTATCAAAATCGAGGACAAAAAGTTTGACTTCGCACCGCACTTTTAATCAACTGAATTCGTTTATTTTTATTTTACACAGAAAAAAATAGGAAAATTAAACTTAACCACAATGCAAACCCGCCACACAAAAAATTAAATAGAAATGCTCTAATAAAAAGTCTATGATAATGATGGTGTTTTTTGTTATTTGGTTCATGATCTGCGCGTTTTCATTTTGTAGACAGTTCAGTATACTCACGCCGAATCTCTTTAGACATTTTAAACCGAAAATAGCAAAAAGCACGAAAAAAATTCCCTCCAGGAAAAAATCAATAGGTGAAGAGGGTTTCTGGGTTTTTAAAATTTTTTGGAGGCTTAATATTCCCAACCCCATTTACCCTGTGCTCACATATGCTCACAGGCAATTTTTCCGGTGTTTCAGATTCGGCAGGTGTACGATCAAGTGACGTCGGCAGAAGCGGGTATGGCGAGGACGGAGCGGGAGTTGGACTTCGTGGCGCAGCAGCAGAGCGAAATGGACGAACTGCTCACCCAGCTAGAGGCGAAAGTGGCGGAAGACGGAGGACTCTTGGCCGCCGGAGGAGGACTCGTCCACAGCGACATGCAGAGGGAGCAAATGTGAGACTTTTTGTGTCAGAGTAATGACGAGAGTCAATTATTCGTAGTTACCACGACGCAATGAGTCGGAGTCGTTGTAAAATACTAGTAACTATGTCTCTTTTATCTCTTAACACAAGTAATTAGAAGAAATATTATGAGTTAAAGTCGGGTTGATTTTATAGTGATTGTGACTCTTTGTTTTGTGGTAGGGACAGTTATATTTAGTTTGGCTTTCAGGTGAAAGCAAAACTGAAGAATCAGCGGTCGTAGCTCGACCGAGAACCACACATAAATAACAACAAAAATTAGATATAGCTGTTGTTGTTTAAAAATGTAGGTTGTCGTCATCGCCAATCATTTATCCGCCGACGATCATTTGTTTGTTTGCATAGCCAGTTTTCCCTCAGGTGATTTCCTCCGGAAATGCTGCTGCCTTTGCGGGTTGAAGAAGCCATAGGTCTTCTGCTTTTAATGTGGTAGGATTTTTGGTGCAGTTGAAAAGGTAGTGGACATCATGAGGTTTCTGGTTCCATTTTGGGCATACATTTTTAATTAGAGAGTTTATTCTTGATTTGTATGAATTTAGATGATAACAAAATTCGGATCTTAGTTGGGCCAAGAGTGTTCCTAATTTTCTTGGAAGGTGTTGTTCACTTTGGTGTATTTCAGGGGGTTTGCTTTTTAGTAGAGGATTAGGTTGGAGCTGAGATAGAGACTCTTTTACGAAATAGGTGTGAATGTTAGTCTGGATTGCTTTTTCTGTGAGAGTTTGGTAGAAAAAACTTTCTGCTATTAAACCATATTTTAAATGGAGGATGTGTTTCGTTTCTCTTGGCCAGAATTTGTGCGCTGTGATTCTGTTGGATGGGTGGCTCTGCTGCATAGTCTTAGCGAGAAAGTGTGTTGAGAGGAGAGATGTGCGGCTTTCGATTGGTGGAGCGGCTTCCATGCAGCGACACTGCCCAGGTTCAGCAATGAAAATGGTCAACAGCTCCACCTCTTTTCCAGTCAACTTGGACGATCTTCGCCTATGCTGACTGCTGATGCGATATTGTTTTGTGGTAGGGACGGTTTACTAAAACTTATGTTTAGTTTGGCTTTCAGGTTAAAGCTGAATTGAAGAATCAGCTTTCATAGCTCGATCAAGAAGCACACATAAATAACATTAGATATCACTAGACATAAATAACATTAGACATAAACTAGACATAAATAACATTAGATATAGATAAATTAGATATCGCTGTTTAAAAATGTAGGTTGTCATAGCCAATGATTTATCCGCGGACGATCATCGCCAATAATTTAAAAACCTTATCGTAAGATGGCTTCTTGTTCATAAGGTGTTTTCCATGTCGAAACTCTTGTTCAAAAATAAAAATTTTTAAGAAAAAAGGTCTTTTTAGCCATGAGAAGTGGCCGAAAGTATGTTCTTTTTAGTTTTTTTTTTGTTTTTTTTTTCTAGAATAAAAAATTGTGCTTACTTTTTGTTGAAGCTATAAAAAATCGTATTTTACAACATTTTACTTTTGTCAACAGTCTTCAAATTCAAAAACACTGTATTTTTTTAGATTGCAATTGCATTTTATATTGCAATTTAACAATTGTACTTAGATTTATAATTTTTAGATTGCAATTGCAAGTAAATTTGGACACTCAAATGAAACAAATCGGTAGTGATTTAGAAGATTTAGTGGAACAGGTAGATTTTATTCCTAGTTTTTATATTCTGCAGTACAAAAAAAATGGCTAATAATTGTATTTTTCAATTTCAATACAAACGAGGTTTTCATATTGTTTCTTAAATTTTTCGAAGATTTTTCTTTTGTTGTAATTTTTATGGTTCTCTCAGCCTAAACACAAAATTCGTGTGTAAATATGGTGTTTTTTCTTCGACGTGCTAACAGTTTATGTTTTCATAAACTTATTTTCTGGCGTTGTTGGTAACGCCTGATGTCAACACGCCAACGGCAAAGCTTAGTTGTTCATTAATTAACGTGTACTGCGTACTGTGACGTGTGGCCTAAATTGTAACAATATCTTTAAACGTATCTTCAAATAGGTCAATGTATCTTCAAATACAGCTAGCGATCTGTCCGGTGCAAATAAAGAAGACCCAGTGAAACAAATCGCCAGTATACTGGCAAAGCAAATGGAAACATTGCAATGGATAGATAAAGAATCAAGTAAGTAATGGTCAATGTTATTCTAAACTAAAGGACGGCAATAGTTAAGTAATGTTTGCTAAATTAAATATTTACACCAGTGTAAATAATACCTTGTTTAAACAAAAATAAATTTCTGAATGGTTACTGGAGCGCTGCTTAACAATTTATTTTGTTATGTTTTTTTATTTAAATTAAAAAAAAACACAAAAAAATAATAATGGCACAGAAAACCTGTCATTATACTGATACACCAGCACCAGGGCGCCGCGTTTTGTACAAGAGTTGCAGGTTTGCAGGTTGTCATAATTGGATAGTTTCACATTATTACTTACCCCAAAACAGTGGATAAAAAACGCCCAGATGGTTGGACGTGCGGTTATCTTTTTTATTGCATAGTTTTTCCACCAGGGGCCGGTTGCATAAAAATCCCTTGGTAGAGTGAAAAAAATCCCTTACGTTTTCCCTTAAATACAGTAATCTCCTTAGGTTAAGTTTTCCCTTAAGTCGGTTGCACGTAAGCGATTTCCCTTAACCTTAACTTAGGGCGTACGTACTACATTGTAAGGGAATTTCGGTTAACATTTAAAACTAAATATTGCTGCAAAAATAAGTTTAAACACATAAAAGTGCAAACATTTATATTAACACAGTAATAAATAAATGAATTCTATATTAAATTGCGTGAACAATTACTTTATTTCATCAAATAATCTTAAATCGACGACTTATTTTCATGTTTTATTCGAAATTAGGTGTTTTGTTGTTGTTTTTGGCTTGAGTTATTAGATTTTTTTGATAAAAACAGTTAAAAACCAAAAATAAATCTATTCTTTATCCAATCTTAAATTTATTGTGCTGAAAATTTTTAATTTTATTTAAATATACCAACAAATCAAGGAGCCAAAACGAGGAGAGGACTTTGGTCAATTAATAAAGATAATGTTTTGTGCAGCATAATGTTGAATTATTTTATTAAATATAACAACGATTTTCGTTTCATCGTAAAAATTAAATACTTTCTACGTATGCAGGGGCCTTAAAATTATTATAAACTTTGTAATTTTTCTTAAAACTACTTTATAATCTTATTAATGGCGCATCAGCTCTATTTGAACTATTCCCCTTAAAGTTTAATGGTCCTCTTGACCACCCTTGAAATTTAAGGGAAAACTTAAGGTAAAGTTAAGGTAAACTTAAGGTAAATGAAACTGTTTATGCAACGCACTTGAGGTAAATTTGCTTTTTTGCACCACTTAAGTGCAAATTTAAGAGAATAATTACCCTTAAAGGTTTCATGCAACCGGCCCCAGAGGATTAAGAAGAGTCAATAGTTAAGAACTCATTTTCATAACCTCAATCTCACTACGTGAGAGGTGAGACTCAATAAATTATAAAAACATTTTTGCTCATTATTGACTTTAGCCTGAAATTATAGTAAACAGTGCACAAAAAAAATTAAAATAAAAAATACATAGATAACAATTTTTTTCAAAATTTTTTTATGTTACAACGTGGATCTGTAGAAAATCATTTAAGTTTTTTTTTTATTTTTTAGCAGAAACCACCCATAAAGTACGTGAAATTGCTGTTGAAATTCAAAATCGAAAAAATGAAGCTGAAAGGCATGTACGATACGGTCAATTTTAGATATTTTCTTTTTAATGTTATAATTTACGCCAAATTTAATCGTGTTAGCTTAAATAAAATATATAAAGAAGAAAATCACATAAAATATTACAAAATAAAATATTACAAAATATAATTAAAAGTGATGCATACCGAAGTCAACGTTTGTAAGTAAAAGTTCTATTTTATGTTATGGTAAAAAATCAAAATAATTATGTACCAATTTAAATTCAAAGTTTTTCTTCCGCATAGAATTTTGGATTTGTTTAGTACCTTGTTTTGTCTTTGGAAAACAAAGCGTTGTTAAAAAAATAGTACTATCGTAGCCACTCGCTGACCCAAACGTTTATATAAAAATTCATACCAAAGGGTACTATTTTGCTAATATTAGTAAAAAAATAAATCAGGTTGAACTGAAACAAGCATACGTGTATTTGTCGTGTATCTTAAACATGTTTAATATCAAAATTTAAGTATCCACACTCGTAAAGCCCGATTAACCAAGGATTAATAGCTAACTCGGTTTTACTCCACTCCGTTTTTAAGCTTAAACCTACGCGTTACTAAGCCTCAAGCAAAGCATAAAAAACAACCTAAACTTTCTTTGAGCAGCTATTAAAGTTTAGGTTGTTTTTTAGGCAAAGGAACGCGTAGGCTTAAGCTTAAAAAAAAGCAGTGGAGTAAAAATAGTGGAGTAAACCCGAGTTAAATATCTTAAATACATCTGAATTTGCAGAGTCCCATGTAAACAAACAAAACACACCGTGGCTGGTGTTTGGTAAAAAACAAAAAATTATCTAAAATAACCATGCGATATTCGTGCCAATATCTGGACAACCGCTGAAAATTATTTTTTTTTGTAATGCAAATTGTTATTTAGTGAAACCTGACGCATCAATTGATACCAAAATCCAAGCGAAAAAAATGCGCTATGATTTAGTATACCGCACCTTTAATCGCGCTTTATGAGTGTGGCTACTGGTCACCTTAATAAAAGCATTACGATCGGATAATAATATGTGATACAAAAAACGTGCGGTAACGGTTTAATACAAAAAGGTACTGTTTTTTTCGGCTGGGAAGCAATGAATTATGTGATACTAATTACAATATAGTGCGGCATGTCTATGTCACGTATAAATAGAAAAAAAAAAGATTTATCTAAAGGATATAATATTGAAATATGTTTTAGCATTTTTATTCGTGTCTTGAAAAAATTAAAAAATATATGGCATTTTTTTAAAATATTTGAGAAATAAAATAGGTAATTGATATCGCAAAGCTCCCAAGATTATACTTTAAGATACCCGAACTTATGGTGTTCACTGTTTACATAAAAAATTAAATTCTGTTGTGATTTGATAGTTGGCACGATTCGAAAGCCAACTAAAATATACTTATAGTTATGGTTCCATCATAATTTAAATTATTTATTTATGCACTAAAAAAACTTTTTTATAAGGAAAACTGTCTAAAAATGTGCGCATATTTTTATAATCATCTCTATCAGTGCTGACGAAAATCGAAAGAATTGACTCCAATTAAAAAAGACCCAATGGCACCTGTATTTTTGAAAGTCTTGTTCTCGCCGCTATATTCTTCGCCACCAAGTCCACGCTCGCCAACATTCCCAAGTTTTTTATGAGTACGACACATTAACCAGGCCACTCACTAGCCGAAAAAATATATTTAGCAGATCCAACACTTTGGACATCTCTATTTATTTCTGACGAACCATAACCGTAGCGAGACAAGACGTTAATAAATAATCTCTAGGAAGTATATAAAACAAAAAGGTTATTTTAATTTAAATTTTTTTTTATTAGTTGAACTCGAATCTTTAGCTCAAATTCAGGCGGTTTTTTTAAAATCCGGTGTCTACTGAATCACAAAAGCGTTTGATTACCATATAAAATCACTTTCATCAACAACATCAAATCTGCGACTTAATTGCCGCCAATATGAATCACAATTGTAACTAATTATCAATGAACATAGCTATCTGATATGACTTTAAAGGCTCAAAAAGAGCGCTTATTTAAGTCAGTTTTAAAACTTTTCTTGAATGCATTCAAAGAAATCGACAGACTTACTCTGAGATCTGAACTAAGATAGTTCCAAGGTGTAACAACCTATTTTGCAAAAGAAAATTTCCTCGGTTGATTTGTAGGCCATCTTCCATGCCAATTAAATGGATGACGAAGGGTGCGGCTGCAGGTAAACGCTAAAAAAATCATTGGCTCGGCAAAATCGGTTTAAGGCTAAGCAATGTATAATTAAAAAAGCGCTCATATAAAATAATTGTGTCTCTTCGTTAAATCCTGCTAATCTTCTAAATCTCAGTAATTCAATCTATCTACAATAACAACAGGTAACAACTTGCATTTTATAAAAACAGCTTGTTTATTTTTTTTAAAAATGTTTAATATCCTTTCACAATGTTCAAAATGGATGAGCATAATTCATAATTTGGGCTCAACATATACCCAATCTGAGAAAAAATTATTTTTAGCAGTTCTACCAAATGTTTTAAAAAACTAGCCTCTATAGTTTTTTGTGCGATTTTCATATGTTGAGAAAATTTCAGTATCATGGGGATATATATAAACACCAGGTTGACGCACCAATTCTGTAGTTGCAAAGTACGCTCACGAAAATAATTACAAAATTACCTTTGATGATTTTTTCGAATATGAGAACTTCACATTTGTGATTAGATAACTGCAAGTTGCCGGAACGACGCAGCTGTGTATTCTATCAAATCTTGCTGAGCTTTAAGGTTTAAGAAAAGAGAAGCTGTACTTCGTTTATAACTTCAAACTTGCATTGTAATCATCATACAATTTGATTTGTATGAAAATTTTTTGCGAGTAAAAAAGGCGGCTGTACTGTTTGAATAAAAGACTGTTTGTGGACTTGTAATTGATATAATGAATATGGCAAGCTTTAACCTTCATCAAGTTAAAATAAAATAGTACCAAAAACTTTAACTTTAATAAGTGTAAATTTGCTCGGTTGAAAAAATTTTCGTTCCAAAATTAAGATAATTAACAACTGGCCTTGATTATTTTAAATTTCAACAAAAAATGATTTTAATAAAAAGATTTATTGTTTAATAATTATTATAAATCGTATACGTTGCATTTTTTGAAGCACCGACGATGCTACGCGGCAAGCCTAAAATTATGAAAATACAATTGGAACAAAATAAATAAAAGTTTAGGGCTAAGTTGGCTAATTCTTCAATAAAAAATTATGTGTGTCAAAAATGAAAAAGTTGTAACCGCACACAAATTAAAAGTTCGTTAAAGTCGTCCGCTCACTGTCCCATTAGCTTATAGGTCACCCAGATAATTCAACCATTGTACCCCAACTTGGCCGAGATTCACAAAACGGGGTTAGTCCGAGTTAGCCCTGTGTTGGGTTAATCCCGGACTAATTACGTCATAGTCCAGAGTTACCGTAACTTATGAGTCCTGGATTCTACCGTAAATAGTCCCGACTTAACTAACACGGGACCGACTAACCCCGCTTTGTAAATCTCGACCAAGTCCTGGAAAATTAAAAAGGTTGAATGAAATCTGGGTGACCTCGTAAGTTAATGGGGACATGAGCGGACGACTTTAACGAACTTTAATTTGTGCGGTTACGACTTTTTTTAAAACGGTTTGACACGCATAATTTTTTATTGAAGAATTAGCCAACTTTAGCCCTAAAATTTTGTATTTTTGTTCCAAATATATTTTAATATTTCACTTTACAGTGAAATCTCGTTCTAAGTGCTTGGAAAAAATGCAAATTTTATCATTATAAATAATTGTTAAAACAAACGATTTAATCTTTTATTTAAAATCATTTTTGTTGAAAATTTAAAAATCATCGAGGCCAGTTAGGTTTGATTTGTCTTTAATTTTGGAACCGAAAAAATTTTTGCAACCGAGCAATTTTACACTTATTAAAGTTAAAGTTTTTGGTACTATTTTATTTTAACTTGATATTATGGTGAAGGTTAAAAACTGCCCAGTATATTCATTATCTGGATTTGTCGACAAGTCCACAACAGTCTTTTATTCGACAGTACAGCCGCCTTCTACTCAGCAAAAAAATCTTTCCATAATAAATCAAATTGTATAATAGATTTGTACAATAGATTTGGAAGTTATAGACGAGAAGCGTAATCTCTTCTCTTCTTCTTAAACCTTGAGACTTCAGCAAGATTTAGATAGAATTACACAGCTCTGGTCACAAGACTGGTAACTGCAGTTATCTAATCACAAATGTGAAGTTCTTCATATTTCGAAATCATAGCAAAGAGTTAATTGAGTAAGTGAATATAAGCGTTTGGTAATAACGTACTTGCAACCTACAGAATTGGTGCGTGACCTAGGTGTTTATATATCCCATGATACTGAAATTCTACTAAACACTGTGAAAATCACAGCAAAAAAAGCTATGAGAGTGACATCACTAATTTTTAAAACATTCAATTCAAACTCTAGAAATAATTTTTTCAGAGCATATAAGTCCTATGTTAGACCAATTCTGGAGTATGCTAGTGCAGTTTGGAACCCTTATTTACAAAAGGATATAAACATTTTGGAAAAAGTGCAACAAAATTTCACTAGACGTTTGTTTTATAAATGCAAGTTGTTACCTGTTGGTTATGAACATAGACTGAATTACCTAGGTTTAGAAAGATTAAAGGATCGAAGAGACAAAATTGATTTATATGAGTGCTTTAAAATTATACATTGCTTAAACAATTTGCAAGCCAATGATTTTTTTTAAGTTTAACTTGCAGCACACCCGTGGTCATCCATTTAAATTGACAATCGAAGACTGTCGAATTAATGCAAGGAAATTTTCTTTTGCAAAGAGGGTGGTTATACCTTGGAACAATCTACTCCCATCTCAAGTAACTGTCGATTCTTTGGATGCATTCAAGAAAAGTTTTAAAACTGACTTACTTTTTGAGCCTTTAAAGTCATATCAGATAGCTATGTTCATTGATAATTAGTTACAATTGTGATTCATATTGGCGGCAATTAAGTAGCAGATTTTATGTTGTTTATAAAAAAAAGAAGAAAGAAAGAAGAAGGAGGAGAAAAAAAAATGCAATGAAATGATGAAAACAGTGGATGAATTAAAAACTTGCATAGACTATGCTTGAGTATTAAAATTAATTCTGTTATTTGACTAATTGAAAAAGATAATAGATATAAATTCAAAAAAATAACAAAAACAATTAGTATTATCTTGTTCTTGATGTTTTAATAAGATATATATTTGTATTATGATTGTGCCTCCAAGCTTCCGGAAATTTAAATATATTGGTTAAAATGAAAAAAAAAACAGCCATTTAAATTCTATTAGCTATATTGTCTTAACGTAGTGTAGTATATATATATATATATGTATATATATATATATATATATATATATATATATATATACGAACCATAACCGTAGCGAGACAAGACGTTAATTAAATGCGTTTTTTTCATTTTAACCAATTTATTTAAATCTCTAGGAAAATTAGTATATAAATACAAAAAGGTATATTTATTAAACTTTAAAATCATACTTTTGTTTTTTTATTTTTAGTTGAACGTAGATCTAATCTTTCAATGCTCAAATTCAGGAGGTTATTTTTTAAAATACGCGGTGTCTACTGATATCACAAAAGCGTATTGATTCTCTTTTCTCTTCATAAAATCACTTTCATCAACAACATCAAATCTGCGACTTAATTGCCGCCAATATGAATCACAATTGTAACTAATTATCAATGAACATAGCTATCTGATATGACTTTAAAGGCTCAAAAAGAGCGCTTATTTAAGTCAGTTTTAAAACTTTTCTTGAATGCATCCAAAGAATCGACAGTTACTTGAGATGGGAGTAGATAGTTCCAAGGTGTAACAACCCTATTTGCAAAAGAAAATTTCCTTGCATTAATTCGGCAGTCTTCCATTGCCAATTTAAATGGATGACCACGGGTGGGCTGCAGGTTAAACTTAAAAAAATCATTGGCTTGCAAATTGTTTAAGGCTTAAGCAATGTATAATTTTAAAGCACTCATATAAATCAATTTTGTCTCTTCGATCCTTTAATCTTTCTAAATCTAGGTAATTCAGTCTATGTTCATAACCAACAGGTAACAACTTGCATTTATAAAACAAACGTCTAGTGAAATTTTGTTGCACTTTTTCCAAAATGTTTATATCCTTTTGTAAATAAGGGTTCCAAACTGCACTAGCATACTCCAGAATTGGTCTAACATAGGACTTATATGCTCTGAGAAAATTATTTCTAGAGTTTGAATTGAATGTTTTAAAAATTAGTGATGTCACTCTCATAGCTTTTTTTTGCTGTGATTTCACAGTGTTTAGAGAATTTCAGATCATGGGATATATAAACACCTAGGTCACGCACCAATTCTGTAGTTGCAAGTACGTTATTACCAAGCTTATAATTACAAATTAACTCTTTGCTATGATTTCGAATATGAAGAACTTCACATTTGTGATTAGATAACTGCAGTTGCCGGTCTTGTGACCAGCTGTGTATTCTATCTAAATCTTGCTGAAGTCTCAAGGTTTAAGAAAAGAGAAGAGGTACGCTTATCGTCTATAACTTCCAAATCTATTGTACAAATCTATTATACAATTTGATTTGTATGAAAATTTTTTTGCTGAGTAAAAGGCGGCTGTACTGTCGAATAAAAGACTGTTGTGGACTTGTAGACAAATCCAGATAATGAATATACTGGGCAAGCTTTAACCTTCACCATAATATCAAGTTAAAATAAAATAGTACCAAAAACTTTAACTTTAATAAGTGTAAAATTGCTCGGTTCCAAAAATTTTTTCGGTTCCAAAATTAGAGATAAATCAAACCTAACTGGCCTCGATGATCTTTAAATTTTTAACAAAAATGATTTTAAATAAAAGATTAAATCGTTTGTTTTAACAATTATTTATAATGATAAAATTTGCATTTTTTGCAAGCACTGACGATGTCACTGTAAAGTGAAATCTAAAATATATTTGGAACAAAAATACAAAATTTTAGGGCTAAAGTTGGCTAATTCTTCAATAAAAAAATTATGCGTGTGAAACCGTTCTAAAAAAAGTCGTAACCGCACAAATTAAAGTTCGTTAAAGTCGTCCGCTTATGTCCCCATTAAACTTACGAGGTCACCCAGATATAATTCAACCATTGTACCAAACTTGGCCGAGATTCACAAAACGGGGTTAGTCCCGAGCTAGCCCTGTGTTGGGTTAATCCCGGACTAATTACGTCATAGTCCAGAGTTACCGTAATTATTAGTCCTGGATTCTACCGTAAATAGTCCCGACTTAACTAACACGGGACTGACTAACCCCGCTTTGTAAATTTCGACCAGTGTCCTTATAATTTAAAAAATTTGAATAATGTGGATATTTATCGTGGCGAGACTTTGCAGTCCGCTATTACGTTGTATGTAAATTTTCATAGTTTTTGTAAAAAATATTTTGGGATTTGTTTTGTTCATTCGTTTCGTTTGTGTGTTGACTGTTTCTTTTTTCATTTCAGGTTGATAGAATCACTATTTTGATACTTGTCAAATCATAATTTTATCAGAAACATGGGAAGTAAGTTAAAAATTTTTTTATTTTACTTCAATATGGTTATTTCAGTTTTCAACATAATAAAACGTAATGTAATATTAGATTCAGAATAAGCTCCGTAATTCCTCCAAGATGAGGTTTGTTTTTGTTGTATTAAATTTTCGATTTAATCGGTTGAAAATTGATTAAGAAGAATGTTTAACCAATCGCTTCAAAACTGCTAAGTTTTGACAAAAATGTATACAATATTGTTAGTTTCATTAATTATTTCCTTTTAAATAAATAAATAAAATAATAGAGACGTTTGCCAAACGCCTCCCAGGAATCGTTCTGAGAGAATACAACAAAACAAATTATACTGTACGTTAAAGCATGCTTCTCGTGTAATTTTGTTGATTTAAATTAAAGATCTTAATTTAAAGCTTTATAAAGTAATTAAGCCACCTTCTTAAGATACGATACGGATGTAGGGTATTATCTTGCCAAAAATGTACATTTAAAATGCAAATTTTTATAATTATCGTTTTTGAAACAACTTTAAATTTAAAAAAATAAAATAGTATTTGGGTGGAACGTTAACTACTCAAGCCGGGGCATTGAATTTTTAAACTTAAGTTTCAATCAAGTATTTATTCTAAACTTCAGCAAAACCTAAAAATAAAGTTAAACTGTATTACGGTGCTTTTTTATTAAAATTTTTTTAAATATCGTTTTAACAACTGGAACTGTGAACAAACAGCTGTAAATTTTTTTATATAAATTTTTGTAAAAGTGTTAATTAAATGTAAAATAATGTTATTTGATGCCCCATTTTGTTGCTTTAATAAAAAAAGGTACGATTCCCATACGCGTCCCAAAATTCGATTTGACCGATCCTAAAATAAAATACGCATATAAAACATCTTTGTACACTAAATCGGACAGGCAGACTTCGTTTTAATGGTTATTTTTAAGATTTGGGCTTATCAAAAAGAGTTATGAACCAATTTATACCCAAAAAAATCACCTTTTTCAGCATATGTAATTTATGATATTAATAAAAAAATTGTAAACATACAAATTAAATTAAAAAGTATGTTTTAACAATGCTAAAAAGTCTGAAAAACTTAAGAAATTTTCTAAAAAAATTTTGTTCTGGACCCCAAACTGGACTTTTTTTTTTGGCTTTAATTTTCTTCTTGTTTTCCCGATTTTTGTTCTAGCCTAGCACCTGAATCGCTATTGTTTTTGATTCTTTTCCTCGTTTTTTTTTTTTGGTTGCCCTTTTCTGGTTGGAAAAAGATCCTTATTTGAAATGGTGGTTCGCGTCCCAAAATTCGATTTGACCGACCCTAAAGTAAAATACACTTTATAAAACATGTTTATACCCCCATATAAATTGAGCCCGTAGACTTTGATTTTTGTGGTTATTTTTAAGATTGGATTTTTTCAGCTTTTCATTAGAAGTTTTAATACGATTTATACCCTAAAATTGCTATATTTTAGCATGTACAATTTATGTTATTAAAAATTTTTTTTTATTAAGCCTTTAATCAAATTTTTTTTGTATTACCAAGTGTCTGACAGTTATAAATATACTTTTATTTTTTTCATGGTAACAATCAATTTTTTATAATAACCGTTCAAATACCCATCAAATTTTAGTTGTGAAAAAATTCACATTTTTGAAAAACAACTTATTTTAATAAAAATTAATTATATTACAAATTTGTTTGATTTATAGGTTTTGCTTAGGCTTAGGAACAATAAATCGGTGGAAAACTAAGTTTAAATGAGCGTTTAAAGCCAAAAAAAAATTTTGTCCATGTTTTTGGTGGTCCATGTAACTTTCGAATTTTTATTTTTTTGAAAATTTTTGAGTTCTTCAGACTTCTAGCATTGTTAAAACATAGTTTTTAATTTAATTTGTGTGTTTACAATTTTTTTTATTAACATCATAAATTGCATATGCTGAAAAAGGTCATTTTTTGGGTATAAATTGGTTTATAACTCTTTTCGATAAGCCCAAATCTTAAAAATAACCATCAAAACGAAGTTTGCGTGTCCGATTTAGTGTACAAAGATGTTTTATATGTGTATTTTACATTAGGATCGGTCAAATCGAATTTTGGGACGCGTATGGGAATCGTACCCAAATTAAATTAAAAACTATGTTTTAACAATGTTAAAAGTCTAAAAAACTTAAAAATTTTCAAAAAATTAAAAATTCGAAAGTTACATGGACCGCCAAAAAATGGACAAAATTTTTTTTTGGCTTTAAACGCTAATTTAAACTTAGTTTTTCACCGATTTATTGTTTCTAAGCCTAAGCAAAACCTAAAAATCAAACAAAATTGTAATATATTTGATTTTTATTAAAATAAGTTGTTTTTCAAAAATGTGATTTTTTTCACAACTAAAATTTGTTGGTTATTTGAACGGTTATTATAAAAATTGGTTGTTACCATGAAAAAAAATAAAAGTATATTTGTAACTGCCAGACACTTATTATTACGAAAAAAATAATATTAATTTGATTTAAGGCTTAATAAAAAAAATTTTTAATAACGTAAATTGTACATGCCAAAATAGGGCAATTTTTGGCTATAAATCGGCTTATAACTCCTAATGAAAAGCTCAAATCTCAAAGTAGCTACAAAAATCAAAGTCTACGGGTTCAATTTAAAAAAGTAGGTATGAAGATATTTTATAAGTGTATTTTACCTTAGGGTCGGTCAAATCGAATTTTGGGACGCGTATGGGAATCCTACCAAAAAAAATTGGTCAAACTTTTAAATAAAAAATGAAACAATGAAAACTATCTGGTTAGGATCGCATTTTCATTAAAAAAAATTTCTTTGTCGAATTTTAATTTGCGTTAGTTTCTGTGTAACCTTCTCAGTTTGACTAATTTGCGCATGTAATAAAGATGTCATATCTTCAAATTTTTACAACTATTATCTTTAAAAGTCGGATATATGGAGGTTGTAGTTGATGCTAATTATTGTGTTTATTATTTTTTAAATTCGCTTTTATTTAAATAGACATAGTAATATTGATATGTATGAAATGAACTAAACCATTACCACACTTACCTTTTTTCCTAATTTTAACGCATTCAAAGTTTAATAAGTAATACATACAAAATTTTGTTTTTAAATTGTATCTAAGAAGTATTATTTTTTAGTTAAGTTCCTGGAGTTCATCAAGCCCTTTTGCAATACGTAACTGAACGAAGTAC